>VONZ01002971.1:0-31825 GCA_012976165.1 Labeo catla | reverse complement strand
ACTCTTGACTGAATAATGTTTTTAACTTTAATAAGGATTAATCTATATTCAGTGTATATCTGTAACATCATTTTCTGTGCCCTGAAGCTTAAAATGTTTTTATTTTTTTATTGCTGTTTTATGGTTGGTGCTTTAAAGATCAGGGTGAAATCAATTGCATCCGTAAGGTTTTCAATGAGTCAGATGTTCTCCTTTGTTGGTACCATGTAACACAAGTAAGTACTAAGTTAAGATTAAATGAAGACTACTTTGATTTTTGTTTCTTTTTATCCACCTTATTTTTTAAATGTAAGAGCAGTGCAGTCATTCATAATTTAAAGGAATAGTTTATCAAAAAAATTAAAATTCCCTAATGATTTACTCACACTCAAGCCATCCTAGGGGTAAAAAATGTCCTGGCTCTTCCAAGCTTTATAATGGCAGTGCTTGGGTGACATTCAAAAATAAAGTGATCCACACATGTTTGTTAGGTGGTAATGGAGGTGAAAGTGAATCGATGCATTTTTGTAATAAAAATATACATATTTAAATCTTTATACACATTTTATTGGACTTCTATAAGTCAATAGCAATAACATTTTTATTTGGTTGATGTAGCCTAATGCATTAGACCAATGGAAGGTTACACATTTAATTTATTTATTTATTTATTTTAATTGCCCCACTATTTATAACACACAGGCAGTAACTTGTTAGCTTTCAAGATCTGAATCAGGTGTGAGAGGACCAGAAAAGGCTGATTTAAGACAGCACATCATGCAGTTAAGGGCAGAGCTGAAATCCTGTTCCACAGTACATAGCTTTTTCTTTGTGTGTGTGTGTGTGTCTCAAGTGGATTACAAAGTTTGTGCAGAATTCATCTCTCCCACTTGATGAGAAAAATTAGGCCGGACTCCACTCATTGAACATATTTTGCCGCCTTTATTTTTCAAATGTTTTGGTCAGCAGGTGAAAACCTTTAGATACAAATACAAACACCACTGTAAGAGCACAAATAAGTACAATCAAAATACAAAACAGAGCTTATATACAAAGTGTTCTTTTTAAATTAACATAAAGGATATCATGTAAATGAACAACAGATAATTAAACATTCAAATCCATTTATATACCAAATACACTGCTTTTTAAATGAGTAGTGATCAATGATTTTTAAACATTTATATTTATAGCTTTTACTTTGAAATAGTTTCTATATAGAAAAACAAACCTAGCTTACAAACCAAACTACCAACTAATACAAAACCCTATAATATTCAAATACAACACAATTCAACAAAACAACAAAACCCAAGTACAAAAAAAAAAAATAAATACATAAATAAATAAATAAATAAATAAAATAAAGCTCAACGGCTGCTGCTTCATTTTGTTGTAGTGAATTGCTTAACTCTGCACAAAAGGAATCAGTTTGTTTAAGAAGCCATTGCTGCTCTGCATGGAGTCTGCTCTACCCTGCTAATTAATATATTGACTTCACCTGGTGCTCTCTCACTGGTGAATTCTAGTGCACTCTGGCTAGTGCGCTCTAGGAAGAAGGGGTGGAGCAAGAGCAACCAACAGTTTGCCACACACACATATATATATATATATATATATATAGGTTCAAATACTTCATTTTGGCTACTTCTCATGCACCAATTTGTGCTAAATCAGCATGTCTGTTGGTATCTTAATAAGCATGATTTTTAAAGCACCAAAAATAATTACTACAATGTTGTCAAACTGCTTACCAATATCATGTATCAACTTCTTCAGTAAATATACACAAATACCTAAAGCAATAAGTTACTTAATTAAGTCCAGCGAGTGACTGTCACACCCTTGTGGACTGTTTTTGTGGCTTCCCCTTGTGTATGCCCTTATTTGGTCTTTCCTGTTCCGTTTTCTATTATTATGTAATTGTTTAATCATTTACACCTGTCCTTGTCTGATTAGCCTGTGTATTTAAGTTTGGTTGAGTTCCCCGTTTGGTTATCGGTTATTGTAAGTCACTTCTGTTCATTTAACATCTTTTCGTTGTGTTTTGCGTGTGGATTCCCTGCTATTCCCTGTTCCGATTGTGGATTATCTAATAAATGTGCATGTTCCTGATCTCCTCGTCCCTACTCATCATTCCCCGCACACAGCGTGTGACAGTGACATTATTAATGCAATAAATGCACAGATCCTATTTACTGACACTCCAATTTAGTTTATGTTTGTAGGATTTGAAGACATCTGGGCATGTGCCAAAACGTCAGGGCCTAATGGTGATAGGTGGGGGTGTAAGTGTCACGTAAGATTTTGTGAGATAGTGGTGGGTGGATGTGTATCCTTATAGGGGGGTCCAGGGGGAAAATTTTATAGTTAAATTCATTAATTTAGTGCACTTTGAGAGTTCAAAAATAAGAGCTCCAACCCATGTTCAGCATGCAAATTGAACAAATAAAAATGTCGATGACAATCTAAAAAGGGCCTACAACTGCACCTGGTCAGAATGTACTGTGTTCTTTCTTAAACCAATCTTAACCCCTCTACTGAGTTTTCAGGGCCCCTTTCAACCTCTGGGCTCTATGCAGTTTGTCCTCCTTTTCAAAACACAAATATCTACAAATATCAAGGAAGGAATTTATTATATACAGTATATGTATATATATATATATATATATATATATATATATTATATTATTTGTATATATATTATATTTATATTTATATAGGCTATAGGTGTGACAATTTATTCCTAAGCATTTTCTCATTTTCCTTCTGATAAAGCCTTCCTCTGACAGTATGTTTGATGCTTTTTTTCAATGCCATGCCGGCTTCTATGGATGTGTTCATGGCGAGTTCCTTAAAGGAGTCAAAGGTTCCCCTTCGGGAACTCGAGCTGCGTCCAAAAACGCTAGGGGAACGCCTCCAGCGTGACCACGCTCTGAAACACGTGTGCATACAGTCCAATGGAGAAGCGAGACGTCACAAGCGGGGTGACGTAGAGACCAGGAAGCTTAAAAGCACGTGCGGTGCAGCATTTTAGACTGTGTGTTCCTCTCTGACTGCGCTATTTCAGGTGGCGATACACACAGTCTATTTGTTGTCTGTTTGGGAGCGAAGCATGGGAGTTAGTTCTCGAGGGAGCTGAGTGCCCGCGTTTGCGTTCCCTGCGGCTCAGCTCCCGCTTCTGCCGAGGCAGGGCGGCGGCTGTGATCATGGGGATCGCATATAGAAGTTGAGGAAGTTGACGGCCTGCACTCTCGCTGCCCACGCTCACTCTCGGAAGGTTCTCTTCGAGGAGGGAGCCTTCGAGAGCTTCCCCGCGGCTAAGGTCCCGCTCTGCCGAGGAAGAGTGGCGACTGCGGCCATGGGGATCGCAGCATAGATCTGTGAACGAGTTAGAGATGGGTCCGCCCTCTCTCTGCCTTTCTCCTTAGATCTAACGCTCTCTATCAGGGCTCGGAAGCCCGCGCTGCGGTTCTTCCCCCTCTGAGTGAGAGCTCGCGCTGTTGCGGCTATCTTTCTCTGAGGAGATTGATGCTGTTTGCATATGAGCTGACAGCATATTAGATTGCTCGTTTCTACCTGCCCTCGCTTCTAAAAAAAAAAAATTCATAATAACAGGAACGGGGATTTAAGCGATTTATGTGTGATTTGTTCGGGAGCTGAGCATGTACAGTCCGCCCTTGAGGGGGCTGGCTGTGTTCATTCATAAATGTGTTCATTCAAAAAACAAACAAAAATAAACGACGTGCATTTTGAATGCTTAGCTCTTCTCCCATTGTCATTTAATTATGAGGAATTAAATTTACTGCACTCTCACCCTGTACTTTCGCTAAGTGTGTGGATGCTGCTGTGGTTTAGCTGTGGCTCCCAGGGCATCTGCATACTGAAACTTATTGACATCTTGTCTTTAGCTCATTCTGAGCATGGGTGGTTCCGCATCGAGATGTAGTCCTCACCCACATGAAAGAACTGGGGTTGTGATTAAATGCAGAGAAAAGTGTGCTTTCTCCATTACAGAGAACCACTTATCTAGGCGTGGTGTGGGATCGACCACGATGTAGGCATGTCTTTTTCCTGCTCGGATCGAGTCATCCTCGCGGCAGTCAAGAGAGTGAAAGTAGGCACTCACTGTGAAGAAGTTTCATAACTGCTGGGTCTGATGGCAGCTGTGTCCAATGTGATACCTTTTGGCCTGCTGTACATAAGACCCCTGCAGTGGTGTCTCAAGACCAAGGGGGTTCTCCCTGAGGGGAAACCCGTTAAACACATCAAGGTCACGCGGTGATACCTACGTGCCTTGGACATGTGGAGGAAGCCTTGGTTTCTGTCTCAGGGCCCGGTGCTGGGAGCTCCTTGTTGCCGCTTAATGCTAGCGACGGATGCGTCCCTCACCCGTTGGGGAGCGGTCATGGATGGCCACCCCACCCACGGTCTGTGGAGCGGTCACCATCCAGCTTGGCACTTCAGCTGCCTGGAGATGCTGGCCGTGTTTCAGGTACTGAAACACTTTCACCCAGACCTATGAGGCAGTACGTATAAGGAGAATCCTGCTATGGTCCAAGACCTCTGAGGGCAGGCCCTTTTGGGGAAGGGCATGGTCCACCGCATTCTTCGGTGCCCGTCTCTCCTCAGTGCCCTCAGGAGATCAGCCTGCCAACCCTGCCGGAGCTCCAGGGCGCAGCAGTCTCCAGCAAGCCCACACCTCAGTCTTCCGCCTGGAAACGTAGCGGAGCTGGGGAGCTCGCCACCCCTGCAGGGGTCTCTACAGCAGCTAGTTCGACCCTCTCCTGCCGGTCATCCGTTAGGACACCGAACTAGCAGCTCAAACAACATCAGAGGCCAGTCTTGAGAGACTGGTTCCCTTAGTAGATTATTTGGCAGCGTGGAAACTACTGCCAAATGTATCTGCTTGGGTCCTGCGCACTGTAGAGCGAGGCTATCGCATTCAATTCGGCGCTTGACCGCCACCTTTCAACGGGGTCTTCCCACTCTGGTGGGCCCCGAGCAGGGTCTGGTAATGGAACAGGAAGTAGACACTCTCTTAAGGAAGGCCATCGAGGTGGTCCCTCCTCACGACAGGGAGTCCGGGTTCTACAGCCGGTACTTCATTGTTCCGAAGAAGGAGGGGGAGGTTGTGTTCAGATCTGAAGAATGCACACCTCCACATATCCATCATTCAACACAGGAAGTTCCTGAGGTTCGCTTTGGGGGCGAAGCGTACCAGTGTTGGGTTCTTCCGTCTGGCCTTGCACACTCACCCCTGCACTTTCACCAAGTGTGTGGATGCTGCTCGGGCTCCTCTGGACTCCAGGGCATCTGCATACTGATCTATATCAACAACTGTTGATAATAGATCGTTTCAAAACTTTGGGGGTTCGACATCGAGATGTCGTTCTTGCTCATATGAAAGTGTTGGGGTTGGGACTGAACGCCAAGAAAAGTGTGCTTTCTCCATTACAGAGAACCACCTATTTGGGCGTGGTGTGGGATTTGACCACGATGCAGGCACATCTGTCATCTGCTCAGATTGAGTCAATCCTCACTGCAGTCGTGAGAGTGAGAAAAGGCCGGTCACTTAATGTAAAGCAGTTTCAACAACTGCTGGGTCTGATGGCAGCTGTGTCCAATGTAATACCTTTTGGCCTGCTGTACATGAGACCCCTACAGTAGTGGCTCAGGACCAAGCGGTTCTCCCCGAGGGGAAACCCGTTAAACACATCAAGGTCACGCGGTGATACCTACGTGCCTTGGACATGTGGAGGAAGCCTTGGTTTCTGTCTCAGGGCCCGGTGCTGGGAGCTCCTTGTTGCCGTGTAATGCTAGCGACGGATGCGTCCCTCACCGGTTGGGGAGCGGTCATGGATGGCCACCCTGCCCATGGTCTGTGGAGCGACCGCCGTCTCACTTAGCATATCACTGCCTGGAGATGCTGGCTGTGTTTCAGGCTCTGAAACACTTCCTCCCAGACCTAAGAGAAAGCCATGTGCTGGTGCGCACCGACAACACAGCGTCTACTACATCAACCACCAGGGAGGTCTGTGTTCGCACTCCTTGTACAAGCTGGCGCACCAGATCCTTGTGTGGTCCCAGGACAAACTCCTCTCGCTGAGAGCAGTTCATATTCCTGGGCATCTCAACTTGGGAGCAGACATCCTGCCGAGGCAGGGGCCGAGGCCCAGGGAATGGATGCTTCACCCAGAGATGAAGTATGGCCTTCTCGTCAGGAGTACCCTCTCTGACATTTCAACGCTGCGGGTTGTTCCATGTCACCCACTTTCATGAGATTCTCTGTCTCATTTATGCCACTCTGGGCTCCCCTTTTTCTCGTCCTAACTGTGCTCAGTGATACACACTAGGCAGGGATTTGAAAGTCTGGCGGCGTGGGCATTTCGTTCCCCTAGCGTTTTCGGACGCAGCTTGAGTTCCTGAAGGGGAACGTCCCAGGTTACGTATGTAACCATGGTAACGAGACACTGCGTCTCGAGCCATACTTCTGGCATCCCTGCAGCGCTTGCTTCTCTATTTAGAAGCTGCCGGCTACACGCACCGCACGTGCTTTTAAGCTTCCTGGTTTCTACGTCACCCCGCCTGTGACTTCTCACTTCTCCATTGGACTGTATACACATGTGTTTCAGAGTGTGGTCACGCTGGAGGCGTTCCCCTAGCATTTTCGGACGCAGCGTCTCGTTCCCTCGGGGACCATGGTTACATACGTAACCTGGGACGATTTTGACAAGACGGACAATTTTAAGAATTTTCTCCTGATAGTAAAAATGTATGTGTGACTGATGCCTATTAATAGGATGAAAATATTTAGTGTTGCACTGATTAACCAACACTATCTCATGACCAATTTGTGTGTATTTTACGAGGTGGCTAATTCGTACTAATTTGTACAACCTCACTCGTACGAATTTGTACAATTTTAGTGATGGGTAAGGGTTAGGTGTATGCCATTCGTTCAAATTCATACAAATTGGGGAACTTGTCAAATATGTACGATTTAGCCAAAATCGTACGAATTAGCCACCTCATCAAAAATGTATGAACTGCTGTGAGATCAGGTTGGATTAACTGATTCTTATGGTTGTTTGAAAAGAAAATAATGTTATAGCCATCAAGATTTTCTAAGGCATGACTCCAAAAGTTGATGTTTATGAGAGAGAGAGAGTGCTTACTTACAGTGCTGCTGGGATGTCCTCTTCGGGTATCCCAGTAAGCACTTTCTCTTTTGGCACATGTTTGGCCAGTGCCATGCCAAACCCCTTGGCAAGGTCTTTCCCCTCTCCCTCTGTTAAAGTGCTGAATATTGTCACTTTTGTCTTTGCCTTTGTAGGCTGCTGCAGCACATTGGGTGGAAAGTCTTTTTTGCCGACCTATGTATGAAAAAGTACAGTGTCGCAGATGCAAAGCAGGACAGCAGAGCATGAGAGCAATCATGTACCATGCCTGTTAACAGCCCTAAGGGTCAGAGTGGATAACTGTCAATGAGTTGCTGCGTTCAAGATGAAGGGTTTTACATTCAAAAAACAGCAGAGACATTTATGCATCTTATGAATTGGCAGTCCCGAAACTATTTTAATTCACGAAAATCTTATGACTGTTTTTGTGCTTTTATATGTAAATGTATGCATGTACTAGAAATACAAACCCTTATCAACAATCGGAACATGTTTGTGGACATGTTTTCTCCTTTGACTCTCTTCCTCAACTCATCTTCATCTACCTGGTAGCACTTTCCTTGTGCCATTAACCTTCCTAAAACTTTGTACACTTTCCTTTCTTTTTCCTCCACTCCCTCATCTTGCCTGTGTCTTTCTTCATTGAGTTACTGATCCTTCTCTTCCACCTTGTCCTCGTCCTCCATCTCTTCCTCACTGCAACAGGCCATAGGCCTCCATCATGGTCAAACTGTCCCTTCTGTTCAAAAATATGTCAGAACTCATGTTAAAGTTGTTTCTAACACATAAACATAAACTGAACTGAGACCGGCGTTTGCAATATCATCAAGCTTACCAATGATAAATGATAAATGTTGACATTCAGCGTAATGTACCATTAAGTACAGAAATATATTACAGAGCTAATAGATTTGGTCAAAATAACTTATGTTGAGGTGAATACTGTTGTTACATACAGCATAGTTAGGCTACATATATTTAAGTTTTAGTATAGAAGAAGCAGTATGTTACTTCACTGATGTTGACCAGCATTATTTATGAATTGGACAAACAATAAAATACCTCAATAACACATCCAGTTTTACTGTTATTTTGTCTCAGGGATAACTGTTATAAATCTGACCTTTAATTTAACTACAACCTGATCCTAGATAAAATTATTTTAATGATAATCATGATAATTACTTCCTGCTAAACCATGTCACATTTGGAAAAAATGGAAAAATGACTTGAACTGTGTAAATGGGCATCAGCCAAAATTCACTTGAAAGTATTCAGGAATTTGTACAGTTACCCTGTTGTTCTGAAAAGCCTTCTGGAGATGTAGAGGGTTGAGCTAACAGATCAGGATCAGCTATGTAAAAAAAACACACAAGACATAAATGTGTGTGAAATAACCTAAAATAAACTGGCTCATGACTGGTGCAAGAATATATATATATATATATATATATATATGTATGAAGAGCTCAGATGCAAAAGCCTCTAGTCTGACGTATTTCTTTAAAATTAGCATTTCTTTCTTGCTACTTTGTATAGGTTTCTATGTAAATACTGGTATTTCTGATTGGGCTGAGGGTGGGATTTAGCGAGTTTGAAGTAAAAGTATTTGATGGATGTATACTATGTGTCAGGAGCATTCACTCAGTATCATTATCTCATTTTTGACCGAGATGGCTTTTAGCTGGTTTTGCATCTGAACTCTTCATATATATATATATGGTGGTGGTTGAGGAGATTCACCCTTCTATGTAAAGCGCTTTGAGTGCCCAGAAAAGCGCTATATAAATGTAAGGAATTATTATTATATATATATATATATATATATATATATACTTTACCAGCTTAAAAAATACTTGAATAGTCTAATAATAGAATAGTCTAGTTTCATTATAACACACATTTGGCACTTGGCACCGTTAATTTCGGACCCTGTTTACATGCATAAAACTCAAAAGAGATTTAATGTATGTGCGTAGGGGATGAGACTATCAATATTACCTTGACATATGCAGTATATGGGTATGGCTGCACACTCTGCATGCATCACTGCCCCACAGGTGCATGTCGCCTGTTAAAATATAATACACAGAAATCATATATACATCATGTATGTGAATTACATGTGTCAGGTCAGTAAATAAGAATATTTTAGACCAACAATCTGTTAAGGCTATAACACAGTGAATGCTTGATAGTTTATATACTAATAGGTTTCAATTTTCCATATATTTTAAACACATTTGTGCTTAACTAAACCATAAAATAACCCAGTCAATTTCCCTGGAGTCATCAGGCCTACCCTGACCAGAAATGAAGATCTGCGTCTCACCTGGTTGCCTGTTGAAGGCAATATTGGCCAAACTTGCCCAGCAACATTGCTCAAATAATTACCCTGTGTATCATCAGCCATAGTCTACATGGTAAGAGGATTGTATTCATATATCAGAATCAATCCAGTGATCATCTGCCTTTAAATAATAAATTGTAATAAAGGTATAAATGGCAAAAGTAGCAAAGTTAAGAGTAGATTACTGGCTCAAAAATACTTAAAAGTACAATAATAACAATAAAAGAAAAGAATATGAAAGTTTCAAATGCTAATATGTTTGTGTTAGTTTGTTACAAGTACTTGTTTGTGTATGGTTTGTATATGCATTTTGTGTGCATGTTCAAATGTATTGTTGATTGTTGTTGTTGAATTGTTGATTATGTATGAATAAGACACGTGCAGATCATCACTTCATATGTGAAAACAGCACTTACTTTTTTCTCCCTGACAAAGGTTTGGCACAAATTCCACATGCTTTTGTTTGGTCTGTAAATATTAAAGAGCACCATTAACTTACTAAATATGACAAGGGTCCAAAATTAATTTATACCAATGGGTATTAGTATGTTTTAAAACATATTTATACCCATTGATAAGATTTCCATTAGTAGGGTACATACCTATAGAACGAAATAAAAGTGAGGCAAGGCGCATTCTCTCTTGGTGTATTGGAGGGCACTGGAAGTAGTCAATGCAGCCACTAGCCTTAATAAATTCAGTGGCAAACTGGAGGGAAGATAAAGGTTTTTTTTGTTTTTTTTTTAAACATGAGAGCAAGATGGAGAAAAAAGGAGACTGCTCACAGTATACAGGATCTGACAAGTATTGGCACATCAATGTAAATGTTTAATAGCTATAAGGGAAGCTAATGTATGAGAATAGGTTAAAATTGGTTAAAAGCATGTGCACACTAGGGCTGGTTCTTTTCTATTTTCAAATAACATAATAAGATATTATAGGAGCTCTCATTAAAAGCATAGAGCATTAGTAAGAAATATCATGACACTGGCCATCACATACATTGCTCTCCAAAAGTTTGGAAACGCTCTAGAAAAGTGTAGTTTTGGACAATATTGGCATGAATCCTTTTTAATTTGTGATAATTTTCCACTGATAAGGGACAACACAAACTACAAAAACATATTTTATTACATAAACAGTTTATGCATAGAAAAAACTTAAATTTTCGATTCATCAAAATATCCACCATTAGCAGCTATTACAGCTCTGCATAATCTGGGCCTAAATTCATTGCCAATGAATTGTTTAAGCTATTAAAGTGTGCTGACCCAAAAATCTTTAAAAAACCTCAGCCAAGTTTAAACCAGTAACCAGGCATCACAGCTGGCAAAGGGGCATGTCTGACTTTGACATGTATGTATTGCCATTATTATGTAATCAAAATGAAAATTATTATTCCTGCTCTTCAATGATAATGTCAAGTTTCTTTATGTATTTGCACCAAAAAAATGATAAGGATTTATGCTGATATCGTCCAAAACGTCTCAGGTTACGTATGTAACCCTGGTTCCCTGAGAAGGGAACGAGACACTGCGTCCTCTAGAGGTCGCTATGGGGAACGGCATCTCCGTGACCCGTGTCTGAAGTCTACATACAAAAACTACTGACTACAGTACAAAAGGACACCGGTAGAACACAACATTCGCTTCTTCGTCTGCCATGCTGAGGGGAGTGCATGCCATCATAGAGGCGAGCACTAAGTACCAACTGCCTTAAGCTTAAGGGAGTTGCCCCTGAGACGTAGTGACGGCTGTCAGTGACATTATCCCCTTCGGCCAAAAAGCCCGAGCTTTATACCCAAGACTTACCTGAAAGGGATCGGATATGCTGGACCCGTGGTAGAGCTCAAAGCTTGGAATTAGAAGATATTCCTTTAAGGGGATATGGCTGAATGCCTAGGGTTTCACCTAGGTTTGGCCTGTCACACAGGGGGCTACCGTGGGCTCTGCATAGGTTCCCTCAGAAACCGTTCTACAGAACATAGGTAGCAACAACCTGCTCAGGATGCGCAAGTAGAGTGGTATCCAAGGTGTCCGGGAACAACCAACTCAGAGAATGGGCACGAGTTTGAGCGTGAGCCCATATCATAGAGAGTGTGCATGAACTAGCGCAAGTATTACTGTTACTTTAGCCTGGCAGATTGCTCACAAGGAGTGGGACCCAAGGTGACCGGGGTTTTAACCAACTCAAGAAAGGGTACGGGCCATAAGCGTGTAAATCCCTACCATAAAGGATTTTAGAATGCACGCAGAACTCCGGTACATTCCATACCACAATGTGGATTTTAGAAAAGTGCCCCAGGGTTCACGTGTGCACTTAACATATACATGGATTTGAGAAAGCGCCCAGGAGTTTGTGTGGGCCTTACCATAAAAATGGATTTTAGGAATACCACTTGGAAATGGTGTGCTAGTAGATAACCCTCAGAATGAGGGGAGCTCTGCAGGCTTTCCAAACAAGGCTCCAAGGGGAAGGCAGTAAGGGCGAACTTCAGTTGCCCAGTTGGGGCAATGCTCAGAGCAGACCCTCAAGGTGAGGGGAGCATCGCTACTCCAAACAGACAGTTAGCCGCAGCTAGCTGTCTGATAATACTGCCATGGAGCCGATACACTTAACCAGCGTGAAAGGTTAGTGCATTGGGACAGGCTTCAAACTCCTGAGAGACAGGAGGAATACCTGATCCGCCCAGGGGTGACAAGCTCTAAGAAAACCCTCCCTCCCGCAGCGAGGGGAGCATCGTCATGCCCTGTCAAAGAGGCCTAGATGTGATCTGATCACAGCAGAGACGAATCCATCAACACTGTATTAGGGTTGGGTATCGTTTGGGGTTTTTTTCGATACCGGTGCCAAATCGATACTTTTAAAACGGTACTGGTGCCAAAACGGTGCCTGAACCGATACTTTTAAAAAAGCCACAAAGTGGTGGATGACACAAGAATATATTTTTATTGGACAAAAAAGTTCTTTAAATTAAACAATGTATTAAAAGAAAAATTATAAAAAAAAAAAGTAGTAGTACTATACATTATTAAGTCAATGCAAAACGCAACAACAATAAAACCTAAGCCACCTAACCCAACTACAACAATTTAACAGCTTAAAATTTCAGCAATTCTTTTGCAGAAATATGACTATATGTGATGAGATCTGGGAAAACCTGTCGGATGTCGCGGTGGGATGTTTTCAGGAAATTCGTTTTTCATTAAATTATTATTCTATAACATCTTGTCTATCATCTCTGAAAATATCTCTTCGAAATTCACTTGTTTAGTGCAGAAAAATAGACATGTATTGCAGCAAGCAGAAATGACTGTCTTTCTCCTATGTTAAGAACGCGCTGTGGAGGTGCTTTCCCTTCACACCACAAAAACAGTTAACCTATCAAAATAAACCACCTAACGTATTTAGTAAAGGTGTATCAGTTCACATTCTCCACCAGTCCTGTGTAAAGTACGGCAAGCAAAGTTATTTATTTATTTATGTATTTATTTATTTATTTATTTTAATATCGTGAGATGGCGGAGCACAACAACGCCGTCTAAAGTACTGCAGCTGCTCACTTAACCGATCTTACTCGTCTCAATCTGCTCAGTTTTGGTGATGTCAGTGCCCTAAATGATGTTACGGGCTATTTGACATCCAGAGATGAAGGATCAGATAATGAAGTTACTAAAGAGGAGTCATCCGATGACAGTCTGTTTTATGCACAGTGCACGAACAGTTGCGCTGCACTCGCTTTTACTACAAGGTAGGCTGCATTATTTACTAAACATAAAATAGGTGATCAACGGAAAACAAACGTTAGTCTGTTTGTCTAATGATGCAGTATAGTGCTCCTAACTTGACAGACAGCTCTCGTTAAACCCGTAAAGTGAAAGTGAAAGCCGTCTCACTTTAAAGCCGTTTTTCTCAAAATCCCATTCCTGAAAATCATCGCTATCAGCCAACCTAAGATAGCCATAACGTAGGTTATGTAAAAAATAAAAGTTTTGGAAAGGGGCCTGAACTCAGCTTTCATATGGTGTCAAAACCTAAAAAAGGTAAAATTTCACCATGTGTTGAGTTTTCCTAGATCGCATCACATATTTGCCATCTCTGGCAAAATACGACACCTCTCCAGCTGATGTGTGCAAACTGTCAAATACGGTGCATCCCTCTGCTTTCAAGTTTATTCCACATACAATCATGTTTCATTAGGTTTGACGCGTTTTCCCCTTCACACGCAACTGCTGTAAAACATTTGCTGCACGTCGCAGTGTCTAAATCATTTCTCGTGAAATATAGCCACACTTTAGAATGTTTAGTTTTTGGCATTTTAAGTTAGACGCGTTTAATGTAGCTAGCTAAGCTAACGGCAAACCACCTGCTGCAGTTAGAGCAAGTGTAACGATAGTTGCAGCAATCACGCGCTTCTCGGATGGTCTCATTTCCAGACGATTTGTGCTTTTAATTCGAAATGTGAAAATGGATAGTAACTACAAAGATGTCTTGGATTTCTATCATCAAAGCTTTTCGATGTTCACGTGAGTTTTCTCATTCAATAAATACATTTTCTGATCATTCTGACACCCATGAATGCAGTATTTAAATTTAACTAGCGATCATGCATGTTGATGAATCAATGCTTCTACATCTGTGTCATAGCACCAGAAGACAAATATTTCAATCGACAGTTCAGGCATTTAAGTGGCACCGAAATGAGGCACCGAAATTCGCGTTCTGATTCGGTCCGGTACATACCGGTCATATGGGTACCAGTGCCGTATTGGCACCGGGTTTCGGTACCCAACCCTACACTGTATGGCTGCATAGAGAGCAGCAGCGTCCCCAGCCCTTGGGCTGTGTTTTTGGGTATTCTCTTGAGGGGACAAAAGCCACTACCAACCCAAGCAGACCTTACTATCTCGATAGAAAGCGTAGGCCCCGTTCTAGTAAGGCCCGCAGAACCTCACGAACAAGGGCCTAGACCGTAGCCAATACTCCTAAGAGCACTTAGAAGGGTTCCCGCAGAAACACCTTCCACTCATAAGATGGTGAAAATAGCATGGTCAAGCCCACTCCTCAGAGTGGCGACTCACTAAATCACCAAGATGGTATGAGGATAGGTCTGTATGATGATTGGGTGGATACCCTACAACAGGAAGCCCCTCAGGGCAGGACGCAGACGGAGTGTCTCAGTCAGGTGGCCTCTGAGTCATGCGTGTCCAGCCAGGGGTGTCCAGGAGCATCCTGCGAAAAATAATTTCCAAAGAGCTTACCTGCTAGGAGGACCGAAGCCCTAGATGTAGTGCTGTAGTGGGCACCTGAAGGCCAGGAGTGGCCATGATCGTTTCCAGGTGGATATGACGAAGGCAGATCCAATTAGACAAGCAGGCCATAACCATAGTCAAAGACCAGAGGGGGGGTGCTCGAAGAGGACCTACCTAACAAAAAGAGAAACACAACAGAAGGTCCCAGAAATACAGCAGAAGAGGCTAGACACATAACAGGGTTGTACTCACCCACTGTGGTTCCCACACATGACTCCATTTAGCCCAGGCAGACCCCCTTGAGAAGCTGCCCAGACCACCATAGTGGGCCATCTACTTCCAACCCTAACAGGGGAAATAGCACCATCTAGGCAGGGGCATCGGGAGACCACTGCTTAAAAAACCCTAGGAAGGGGAGCAATCAGAGAGTTAACAAAGGGGTACTTAGAAGTCAATGTGCCTAGGAAGGCTACCAGAAAGGAACCAGCTGAGATAACCTGACCACAAAGAGTGGACCGTCTACTTACAACCCTAGCAGGGGAGACAGCACTGTGGGTAAGAGCTCAAAGAGGCCACTACTTAGAAACCCTAGGAAGGGGAGCGGTCACCGAGCTAGCACCTAGCTATCCTCAGATAGTTGGCTGTAGGAAAGGCCAGAAAGTTGCTATCAAGAACACCAAACAAGGGTCTTAACTAGCACTAGGACTGTGCAAACAATCGGATGCAACCACCACGCGCATCCCAGCAGCACACGCAGCCAGACGGAGCGCACACAACCACACAGCCCACCACCAAGCCGTGCAACATTGCGCAGCCCACCAGTGAACCACGGCACCGTGCAGCACATGCAGCCCCACCCAACAGCAGGCGAGATCCATGACCAACCGGCAATTGCATCCGACCATTCGCACAGCCCCAACCAGCACATAGCTATCCTTAGACAGCTATGCTTCCAGGAAGGGAAAGCTAACACACAGCTAGCCTTTAGATAGCTGCACTTAATCACATAATATGGCTGAACTATAACCACCCTCAGATGGCTTTCACTAGGGAAGTCCCCTTTTAATTTCTGTCCATACACCCGAGTATTGGCAGAAAATTAACACCACAATCGCGATGCGCAGCATATGTTCAGTTCCCTCGGGAACTGAACACGCTCCGCCCACACGCCAGACTCCCCCAGGAATCAAGCAGGACAGAGCCACTAGCGCGAATGCATTGTCAATGCCGCGAGAGGACTTCGGGTCAACCGAGAGAAGGGTGAGCTCTAAAAAAAAAAAAAAAAGCTGAGCGGTCCCTCTAACGTTCAGAGGCCTGAGGCACATGGCAGCTGTAGCCATGGTTGTCTGCTCGGCTGTTCCATGTGATATCGCTGCAGCACAGACTATACGACGGAATCCTGAGATGGGCATGGCACTATGGCACATATTCTCAGCCACTGGTCAGACCCTGTGCTCCTACAGCAGCTGTGCTCTTAGACCAGGTGTCAAGGCTCAAGGCAGCTGTCTCAGAAACCTCTGTCACAAGCTGTAGTGCCATTTGCAATGGGCAGCCAGCCTTAGGCTCCTGCAAAGGACCTCGACTACAGTGACACTAGTCGCTTCGAGTTGCTAGTAGTGCTTACCCTCCGCCAGTTCTTACCGATGCTGCGGGACAAGCACATGCTAGTCCATTGGACACCATAGCCACGGTAGTGTACACCTACCTCTGCGGTGGTCTATGTTCCTGTCACATGTTGCAACTCGCCTGCCATCTCTCCTCCTTTGGAGTCTTGCGGCTAATATTGCACGCTTTTCATTTTTCGGAGAGTCAAGTGCAAAAAAAAGGACAACTTGTCCCGAGAATGGCGACTTCAACCCTGGGTTCCAGCTCGTCTGGAGTCGACTCAGTGACGCTCAGGTGTTCCTGTTTGCTTCCTTTGAGTCCTCCTATTGCTGGCTTGTTCCTGACCGAGGGCTCGGCAGGCATAGATAGATAGATAGATAGAGTCTTTATTGTCCCATAAGGATATTCTTTTTCACACATTCGTCATATTTCCAATGTAGCATGTAACATATGACATATAAACATCACACACACACACCACCCCTCCCCTCTCTAGTTGTGCTTCCCTTCTTGCAGTTGGAGCAAAGGACGTTCCCTCCACTGTAATATTCATCGTGGCCATCTAAAGGCATATATATAAAAAAAACGATGCAGTGGATGCTTCTTAGTGCCGAGGTGAGCTGTGCCCCCTTGAAGTCGAGTCCTCTCTATGAAGGGTACTCCTCCCGGGCGGGGTGCATAGCGCTTCTCTACCAGATATTTTGGAGCTGCGGGCCGGGCGACACCCATTACTGCACAAGATTCTTCTTGCGCTGAGCTGTGTCCGCCCGTGTGTTGTGGGTAACTCAGGTAATTGGCGGGAAGACAGCTTGTTGTCGGCGTGCTGCACCATTCCTTACAGATCCGTGCGCTTCTCCCAGTTGTTCCCCTCTGTGAACTCTGGGCCCTCCATTGCCCCGCAGTCCAGATTAGAGCGTAGTAGTCTGTGACAGTGTTCCGACAGGGGGTCTCCTTCGCCCCCTGAAGGTTGTGGCATAATGTCTTAGCATTTCTCCACAGCTATTCACCGTGCTCCCCCTAATATCTTAAAAAAAACAAAAGGATGTTATATTGTACTAGTCTCCACATGGCTTTAAATTTCGTCATTGTGCTCCGCCCCCCAACGGTTGCTTCAGATACTTGGCTCCCCTGGGGCTCGTAATCTGGCTTCAGGGCGTTGGGAAGGTTACGTGTTGAGCTTCATTTGTCCTGACACGCTTGCCTGTCAGCATTTGTCCTCAACTATGTAACACGGTTCATGATTGTGGCATTTTCCAGAGGGACCCCAAATACATCAGTATTGATGTAACATCTTAGAGAACGACTGAAGGGGAACGTCTCAGTTACAACTGTAACCCTCGTTCCCTGAAGGAACGTTATGTCCTCCGGCCACAATTCTGAACTGCGCTGAATGCAGGGATGTCCCTCGGCTCCTCAGCATAAAACCTGAGTGAGTGGATGCATGCTGCCATCTTATATACCCGTATGTATGGGGGAGTGGCTTAGCATGCAAATTCCACTCGCCAATTTTATTGGCTTTTTCTTCTTAAGCTCGGAGGTGATTGGGCCCCCAAGTAGGACCCCAAATACGTCAGTATTCATGCAACGTCTCCATTCCCTCCTACAGGGAACGAGGGTTACAGTTGTAACTGAGACGTTACATGATGTAGTCTCCAGACCATCGTGTGAATATGTTGACCTCAAGTCCTCTTTGATTTATTCTGTTACATGATGTTGTTTTCAGATGATCATATGAGTATGCTGACCTCTAGTCGTCTCTGATTTATTCTGTTGCATGATGTTGTCTTCAGACCATCATACGAGTATGTTGACCTCAGTCGTCGTTTTACATGTTTTCAGACCATCGTATGAATGATCTGCTTTATTAAATGTTAAAATCAGTTTTGCAACGAACAAAAATATGGCACCCAAAATGTTTATAATTATTTTTTTTTCAGCTGTCTTTTTATGATATGTTAAAGTTTTTTTTTTTTTTTTAATTTCAAAAAAAGAAATGAATTTCATTCAATAAAAAGAAGAACTGTCTTAATTGTAGCTTATGCATTTAAAGGACAGCAAGTAGCATTAAGAGCATATAATGGAAGGTAAGATTTCACTTTATTTAATGTAATTTAACAATGTTTATTTTTAACATGGTTTACATCTGATACAGTGCACTTCATGTTGTTATAAACATGTTTTGTAGTGTTATGAAATGGGAATTTTTATTTTCTGTTGTTTAACAGTGAACCCATTGTGCTTGCAAAAGGTGTCATCTATGAATTATTTTTCATGTTTGTAGATGTTAAGGCAATAATGTGTTTTCAAAATAAGAGGCCTACATTCACAGTAGGAAGTTTGAGGCCATACAACATCCAAGTGCAAAGTTTGAACACGTTAATGGAGGACAGCAAGGTTTCTGACGAGGTAAATCAATATCCTTATAGTAAATGGCTATGTAAATTTTCAAGTTATTTCCTGTCCACTTTTCCTACCACTAAGGCCTCTGTCTAGTGTTTAACCTTCAAATTCATAAGTTTTGCAAGTGACTGACAAAGGTATTTTGTCTGTTTTCTTTAGTTGCCAGAAGCCAAAAAACACTGAAACACATTTAAATGGGCAGCCGTGGCCTAATGGTTAGGGAGTTGAGCTTGTAAATGAAAGGTTGTGGGTTTGAGTCCATACTAAATGAGACATAAGGCTCATACTAGCACGAACCGGCATCACCATTCAGAAACTCGACGGTAATACACTCAGAGGAGCCGGACCTCTGCAGGGACTGACCCGGCGGTGCAACCCAGACTATAATCCTCAAGTCTCCCATGCTTCCAGCCAATGCAGCCTCGGAGTCGAACGACCTGCGAAACTAGAAAGGGTAGAATGCAAAGGCGGCTTACACATTAATGTAAGCCGTGACCGAGCATAATGATGGGCAGGCCCACGCAGCGTGAGCGCAACCCATTCAGAAACGTCATCTCAACGTGCATTTGTTTACATCCCAGACCTGTGAGACAGCTATTGTGACCGTCATGAGGAAATAAGGAAACTATTTCCTCCCTAAAAGCACACGATCAGAACACGTATTGAAAAAGACACTCTCAACGATCATGTATGCTCTAGGAAATTGCTCTTTTAGGCTGGATTGCACAGGGGAGGACCGCAGCACTTACCTGTTAGCAGAGCAGGGCGATCTCTCAGCTGGAATGCAAAGAAGGGATGTTCCACACAGCCGAGAAACTCCCGCAGCAATGAAGGTATCTTCTTTCTTCTTATAGAAGCAGCTCACAAGCGATCGGCTCCGAAGCAAAAATCTGAGTGAGTGAATGCATGCCGCCATCTTATATACCCGTATGTACGGGGGAGTGGCTTAGCA
Source organism: Labeo catla (assembly GCA_012976165.1). Lineage (NCBI taxonomy): Eukaryota > Metazoa > Chordata > Actinopteri > Cypriniformes > Cyprinidae > Labeo > Labeo catla. The sequence continues at coordinate 12,106 of VONZ01002971.1, read as the reverse complement.
TGCAAATTCCACTCCCCAATTTCATTGGCTTTTTCTTCTTAAGCTCGGAGGTGATTGGGCCCCCAAGTAGGACCCCAAATATGTCAGTATTGACGTAACGTCGTAGAGAACGACAGAAGGGGAACAGAATAAATCAGCTAATTCAAATGCTTCTCATTCGGTTTTGCAGCGCATCGCATTGCACTGGCTGTTGGTCCGAGCTGAACTGATAAATGGTCCCTGCGTCGCGTTTCAAACTAGCACTGTTTTGTTTATACTCAACAGAAATGGAACCAATAAATTAGATCTTGGGAAACTTTGCCGTGGCACAAAAAACATGCGACCATTTAGTCGCAGTCTGTTGCCCAGTTTAGTTTTTTGTTTGTAACTAGGCAAACTATAAGAATAATATAAAGATCTACGTTCCTATCAGACCGTTTCATTTTGAGCTGTATATACTGGTATCAACATTGCGCCGATCTCACGCTCACAAAAACTCCAGTCTGATGTTAGTCAGAGGTCTGTAGGTGATTAATACCTTTTCGACAGCCGCCAAATTGCTTGCCTTCACAAAAAGTGTAGTTTGCTTTAGTCTTCTCCCGTAAAACTTGCTAACATCAGTGATAGATAGAAATCAGGAGGTCTACTGCTCTATTGAATCATGAGCCTGCAGTTTGCTCTATCCTGGCCGTAATTTGTGGTAACAAAAGCCTCCTCGCAATTTACTAGTAATAATGATTTCAGAAGAGATCAGAATAAATCAAATATAATGTTTTTTTTGGTAAAAATGTATCATGCCAATTACATAATTAAACAATGAGAATCCAATTCAAAATTCAATTCAATTCCAATACCTGATGTATACCTGACCGCAGAGAGATACACAGCACTATGTAAGAGACTTGGATGCAAAGCTCCAGAAACTCTCACACACAGTGTGGGGTTCTTCTGAATACAGAATCCCAAAGTAGTGTTTTGTCACTTCGCTTACATACCCAGACCAAAGCAAACAAATCTTCCAATCATTTGTAAAAACATAAGAGACCTTTTGGTTTGTCAGGAGATATTGTGACCCAGGGTCACACCTGGCTGGAGATTCTCACCTGACCCTAAGGGGAAAACACACCCCTCAGCAGCAAAACACAATTCTACAAAAGTTTTCAGTCTTCCTCACCATATAAGTGACTGCTATGAAATTGAGACCATTTTACCAATCGCACAAAGACCTTTAGAATGATACCAAACATGAAAGGGAAAAATCAACATATTCACAAGATGTAACACAAGTAGTATATGGACGTTCTTAGTGACTTTCAGTGGAATCTTTTGGGGGAAAAGTATGAGAGAGGAGGAGAAGGCAGAGGGGAGAAGGGGGTTGCAAATGAGCAAGGGGGGGTGGTGTTGTTTGCCCTCTTTGAAGATCTCTTCTCCAGATTAGTTTTATTGTTTTGTTGCATGGCATCTGTTTTTGTCAGAGTTCCTGGACTTTAATTTCAGGAGGAAATAATTTCACCCCTACAATTTGTCAAACTAATTTTAAAATTCAATAAGTTAATTATCTTTACATTAAGGCTGATAACTGGCAGACACTACAAATCTACTATATTAAAGAAAATTTTAAAAATTAAAACACAAATCCTTATGATTATGATTAAATAAATTAAAAAAAAAAAAAAAATCATTTAAGAAGACAACTATTACAATTCAAAATATGGCCAAAAGTGTATCTGATTGGATTTGGTTCAAAAAGCTGCAGTACCTCCACAGAGCAGACAGATGGTGCTGAGAAGCCCCGTCTCTGCATCATCCATCTCTAGAGGCAGGAGCTGGTTGTCGTCATTCAAGGCTGCTTTATAGAGTGGGAACCAACCAGCTCCTGCCTCTGGAGATGGATAATGCAGTCAGGCTTCTCAACACTGTCTGCAGCATTTGTCTGCTGTGTGGAGATTCTGCAGATTTTTGAACCAGATCAGATTAGATACACCTGTTTAAATGGTGATCATTCAGAATGATTTCAGTCAGATACAGTTATTTTGAGCTACAGATTTTACCTTTAATTTTGAGGCCATGCGCCCTTCCCCTGTCAAAGAGACTCTTTGGATTAAGTTCTGGATAAACACTGAAGTGTGCACTTGTGTGTGAAAATGTAGAGTTTCCAAAGTACAGAGGCAATATTGTTTTCATTATGCTTTCTGTAGTAATATTCTTTTCAGTAAAGCTTTCTTCAGGTATGGTACCATATGTTCATCAAGTTACACTGTTTAAAAATGTGCTTCTGGTGTAAACTGTAAAAGAAACTCTTCTAAAAGATAAGCAGATGTATGTGTGTGATGGTATGGTGCAGCACCCCCCGTTTTCACAGGATTGTAATTTTATTAAACATTTTTGTTCATTCACATTTATTTGTAGCATTTAGTCATTTATTTGTAAAAAAACACTTTAACTGTAAATTGGGGGGAATTATAAATTATGTTCTTTGTAAATAAGATTTTTACATGTGATATTTCCTTTTTCAACATGGGATTAGGCCATATCTTTCCTCTTGAATCTTAATTGAAATCTTAACCCAGCTAACACAGTTACGTCGTGACAACGTTACTGGACCGGACCATATTCGTCGCAGCGACGTAACTTTGTGATTCCCATATTCGTCGTAGCGACGTTATTTCGTACGTCGCTGGAACGTGCTCCGTACGTCTCAGCGACCAAACTGCCACGTTGTGTGGACGTGACTCTAAAGGACCAGATTGGTCGCAGCGACGTCCCAAATAACGTACCAGCGACGTAACTTTGTGATTCCCATATTCGTCGTGGCAACGTTATTTCGGACGTCGCTGGAACGTGGCGATTACGTCTCAAGGACCAAACTAGCACGTTGTGAGGACGTGACTCTAAAGGACCAGATTGGTCGCAGCGACGTCCCAAATAACGTACCAGCAACGTAACTTTGTGATTCCCATATTCGTCGTGGCGACGTTACAGTGTTGCGTTGGTGGGACGTGACAAGTACGTCCCAACGACCAAACTAGTACGTCTTAACAACCAAACTACCACGTTCCTTATATTTTAAATTTTTACTTCTCACCTTTAGTCTGGTCCAGAGGATGTGCTCGTACCACCTTTAAATCGGTATATAAATGACAAACTCAAACATTTTCTGCTATAAAAAAATAAAACACTTAATTCTAATGTTCTTTAATCCTTATAGGAGATTTTAGTGAATATATTCAATACATACATGCAAACCATTACAAAAACATTATATTCTAAACATTAAATGAGCAAAAACAGTGCATTCATTTATTAATCAGCATTTATTCAGTGTTATTTCTACAAACACTAAGCCAATACATTTTGAACATTACACCTATTCTTTAACCATGCAAAGTGTTACCAAGTCATGAGCACAGATAATTGAACATCAATACATAAATCATGTAAATTTTACTGAATTGTTTTAATTTTACTGAAAAGTTTCTCATTATTGATGGGTATAGTTAACGATTTTATCTGTAAAAATGATAAATAATTAATCAATACTCATTGACAACTCCCTATAATCTGGTAAAAAAAAGACACTGATAAAAAGAAAGGAAACAATTCAGTAGTGACTTCTTTATTACTTTAAGTTAATTTTTTTCCTGAGTGTCCTGTGTATGAAACACTTGCTACAAATATCTGATGGTGATGTGTTTCAATACTGCTTCACTATCAAAAGCAAAACCTAAACAATATTGTCATTACCAAAGGACCATAGTACCAGAGTACTCTGATGTCAAACATGTTCTTCGCCATCCTGAACCTGTACTGCCAATGTCGTTCTCTGGCACCTGAAAGGGAGGATCACCCTGTTAATGTTGCTCATGTATGTACACAATCAGTCAAAAATCTGCAGTCTTTGTGTTTCAATGTTTTTCGATAGAAGTCTATTCAAGTCTATTTAATCAAACTTACAGTACAAAACTGTAATATTGTGAAATATTATTTTTAACAATGTTTTCTATTGTTTTTCAAATACACTTAAAAATGTATTTCATTCCTGTGAGGCAAAGCTGAATTTTTCAGTTGCCTTAACTCCAGTCTTCAGTGTCACATGATCACTCATATGATGAATTGATGCTCAAGAAAGATTTCTGATTATCAGTGTTGAAAACAGTTGTGCTACTTAATTTGTCTGTGTAAATTGTGGTTTTTCAGAATTATTTTATGAATACAAAAACAAACAAAACAAAATAAAAAAGCTTATCTTTTTTTTTTTTAATCTTTTGTAACATTATAAATGTGTTTACTATCACTTTTGATCAATTAAATGCATCCTTGCTATTAAAGTCTTCCCAATGAAAAGAAAATCTTAGTGACTCCAACCTTTTGAACTGTAGTGTACACAAAAAAATGAGGCAGCACAACTGTTTTCAACAACACCGATAATAATCAGGGCCCGTATCCCTAAAGATTCTGAGAATCCTCTCAGAGAGCTCCTAACTTAACCTAAAATTCCTTGCCAGGAGTTTTAGCTTAGAAGTGATTCCAGAACATTTTCAGTGAACTCTGAGCAAGGAATAGATGGAAAATCCTATCTTAGTGAGGAGGTGTGGTTGACCCCGTTGCTAGGTATGAGTCATCATTTCAAAAGCCGTGATTGGTTGATCCTACAAGTTTGATGAAAATGAACTTTTGGTGATAATGAGCAAAGGATGTACCCTCAAATCAATAAACATAATTATACACTCTAATCTTATGCAGACTGTAATTGTAAATAATATTTCACATTCAAGAAAATATCTGGAAAATGAATAGTAAGCTGTAGGGGTTATAGCCTAACATTAGAATCTAAAATATGTGAAAACTTAAGCTCATTACACCCTGTTCAAATAATGATTCGTGTCTTATTTGCTCATATTAATATCCTAGCTGGCATATTTTGTACTTTCACTCCCATATGGACCCCATTGAAAACAAGATGGCCTATCTTAAGGGGCTGTCCTTAATGAAGTAAAAATTACAACGTTACAACTCAGTGTGGTCTTAACGAGGGTAACACGGCTCAGCTTTTATCAATGTCTGTGATTGCTGGCTGGTCTATTTATGAAGGCTTGTTAACAAATATCCTACAAACACAGAAAATGCACGATCCAATCTGTAGCGTCTCAATAATTCCCTGTCATCCAGTGTTTGCAGGACATCTTTCCTGCCTCCTCTGTTGGCCATTTTGTGCAGCTGCGTAGGGGAACTCCTAAGCCACTAAAAGTCCTCTTCCCTGCTCTTAGCAGATCTCGCCTTAGGAGCCCTTTTAAGCGCTAGGAATCTTGAGGAATAGCTTTTATATTAACTGGGATTTTCGTGTCACTTTTAGGGGAAATTCTAAGAAAACGTCATGACTCTGAGAATTTTCTTAGAATTTGGCCGCTAGGAGCCACTTTTTGCACAAAAATTCTTTAGGGATACGGGCCCAGAAATGTTTCTTGAGCAGCAAATCAGCATATTACAATGTTTTTGAACACTTACAACTGGAGTAATGATGCTGAAAATTCAGCTTTGATCACAGAATGATTTACATTTTAAGATTAATTTCAAAGTTTGACCAACAGTATACATTACTACATTTAAATGAAAACACATCTTGTAATAAACAATGCACACATTCTCAAAGAACTTACGTTCTGATGAATACTTCCGTCCCACGGCTGCCTTCTTCAGTGGTTCCCAGACTTCCTCATTTTTCACCTTTCCTTTGAATCTACACAAAAAAAATAACAGAGAATTTGGATAAGTCACCCCAGACTTTTTTTGATGGTGGCCACAAACTGTCAAGGTGCCTTTTGAAATCTTAAGTGGTTCTCCAGCTTCTAAAGTAAAGGCAGAATCTGGGGCCTTATTCACAGAGAATTTTATCTTAACACTATGTGTCCTAGCTAGGATATTTAGTTTAAAACCTATTAACAAAACTCTTAAGAGTCTACAATATCTAAAAAGAGGGTTCAGTCAATGCATAGGCCAGGGATCCTCAAATCTGGTCCATGAGATCCACTTTCCTGCAGAGTTTAGCTCTAACCCTAATCAAACACATCTGAGCATGCCAATCAATGTCTTCAGGATCATTAGAAAATCACAGGCAGGTGAGTTTGATCAGGGTTGGAGCTAAACTCTGCAGTGGATTGGCCCTCCTGTGTAAGATTTGAGGAACCCTGGCATAGACTTTCTTTTTTGTTAAATTTCCACACTGTGCATGGGTTGGAGCTCTTAATACTGAACTCTCAAAGTGCACCAGATAGACAAATGTAACTTTAAACTGTACAGTACATTTCTTACACAAGGCCATGGCCCCAGATCCCCCAGGCAGACCAAGGTCCAGCTATCCTCCATAGTCTCAAAAAAATCCTGTGGGAAACACAGCAAAATGATTTTGTGTATGATTTAGGCATAGGGGAGAGTAGGGCTGCACGATAAATTGCATGTAATTATCACGCACGTATAGTCAGTGAAGCCAGTTTCTTTGATTAGTAGTAAATTTCCATCATCTGCATTCAGCTTGAACGGCAATTTATACATGGAGTCGTAAATCACTCACAAGCTGCGCAAAATTGTGCTCATAATCGCAGATGAATCGCATTTGATTATGAGCGTGATTCTGCATAGCTTGTCAGTCATTTACGACTCTGTGTATTAATTGCCGCTCCAGCTGAATGCACGTGATGGTGATTTACTACTAATCAAAGAACCAGCTTTATTGACTAATGCGTCTGACAATCGCATGCGATTTATCGTGCAGCCCTAGGGGAGAGTCTTTACAATGGTCAAATTCAGGCCAACTACATTTTTTTTTTTAAACATGTTTAAAAATGACCAGGAGCTCGGGAGGTGCAATACAATATAAGTGCAACATAAAGAAACAAAAATAAATAAATAAATAAATAAATAAAGTTTAAGTGCATGTACTATACTTAAAGGAGAATAGTCATCCTGAGGTATATGTGTTTGTATACACATTTGTAAGGAGTGTCATAAGAAATTATGTTTTTTGAAATTATGACACAGTCTTTGCAAAGTGAACAAGCAAAGAAGATCAAATACCCATAACAAAAAAGGTAAAACAGCGATATAGGACGATTTTGAAGTTGAGGGAGAACATGAAATGGGAGTTTTTCGACATACACTAACTGTCATGTACCGAAAAAAGAGTTTAGGCAGAGCAAGACAAGACGAGCATTTGACATTAAAAAGTATATAAATTGTATTATTTTTATGAAAATAACTGATCGTTTCACTAGATAAGACCCTTCTTCCTCGCCGAGGTTGTTTACAACCACATTTGGGATCGTTAACAAACTCGGGGCACCATAGAAGTCTACTATATAAAGAAAAATGCTGAATTGAATCCTCATAAAACATAATTTCTTTATGACTGAAGTAAGAAAGACATGAACATCTTGGATGACACGGGGTTGAGTACTAGGGATGCACCGACACCACTTTTTTCAGTACTCGACCGATACCGATGGTTTTATTTTTGGTACGTGCCGATTCTGAGTACCGATATCAATGTTTTTTAATTTACCGGTAAATTTATAAAATATTGGGTACAAAAACTAAAAGAATATGTAAAATGTTAGTTGGTTAACTTCATTTATCAAATAGATACAGTCAAACCAAAATTTATTCAGACATCTTTTCTCACATTATCAGACAACATTTCTCTGCAAAATGCAACTTATTTTTGATTGATCCCAAGTGATCAATTTTACTGTATGAAATTTTTTTGGGGTATAATATGTCACACTTTTACTTTATTTTGCTGATTTACATAAATGAACTATAGTGTCCTGCCCATTAATTAAAAAATAAATAAAAATTATACTAGTGTCTGAATAATTTTTGATTTGACTATATCTTTCAGTTATATCTACACTTAGTTTTTGCTTAACACTTACACCGAAGTTTTCGTTACTTTCACTGTTAATTTTTTGCTCTATGGTACATCATCTTTAATTTATTAGCATTAGAGCTGCTCCATTGCAGCAGCTACTGTAATCATGCGTTTTGTTGTAATAATGCAGGGAACTACTTGTTATAAATCTCCTAACAGTGATATTTTCGCCAATAAAGTTGTGTGTGCTTTATAGTGAATGCCCCTATAAATTTTATATTTCCAAATTAGCTTTAATCCAAATTATGCGTGTGCTAAGTGAGCAAACGTCAATAAAGATCACGCAACAGAATTGCGCTCCCCCGCCCCCCTCTCTCTCCTTATCTTTAGATAACTTGCGCATTGTTTTACTTATTTATTTTTGACATATCTGACAGAACTACAAACTTCTGAGTAATGTCTGTGAGAAAACGATATTAACTCGTCAAGCTCGTACAGTACCTCATACCGGTATCGGTGCACCCCTAATTTTTGATCTGAAAGTAGACTTTTCCTTTAAGTGATACCTATCTAGTTATGAGTAAATTGTGAAATCCAACCCTGTGGATTACCTGCCTCTCCTCCTGAGCATTTTGTCGTGTGGGTCCAGGAAGGCTTCTTGTATGTCTGGATATCGATGCACAACTCTTTCAACCATGAGAAATGAAGTTCCAGTGTGTCTTCACATCCAGGGCAACAGAATGGTCAGGCAGGCCTGAAATATAAACATATAAGCCACTAAAATCAATTTAAATCTATAGTTGTGCCTGAGTGACACTGAAACAATAAGGTTTAGTTTTTCACCCAGGATTCACTGATTCCTATGAAACATGATGGATTATCTCATGATCCTGGATCCTTGCAGCCATTCATTTGGAGATGGTTTGGATGATATGCAGTTATTTCTAAAGAGGAAAGAATCAACAATACAAAAACACCAATAGCAGCATTGCTGGTCCTGTAGCTTATATCAGTTTTTCAGTACTGAACAAGTCAGGAGCCAAATCAGTACCTGTTCTCAATAATCATCCCTACTCATAATCATAATAGTTGTCGGCTTGGTGCTGCCCAGACTGTCTCTCCTCCTGCTGACAAAAATGTTAGTTTTACAACAATGAATACAATATTGAGTCTACTAGGTAGTAACAAATGGGCATCTTTTCTAATAAGCAACTCACTGAATCATTGCCTGGTTCATTGACAGTCAGGACCTAAAGAAAATTAACCACTTGTTTATTAAAAGAAAATTAACCACTTGTTTATTAAAAGAAAATTAACCACTTGTTTATTAAAAGATTTGTTAAAACGAACGTATCAGATCTATTTGTGAATGAAAGGTAACGTTAACTAGCATAAAAAGCAAGCATGTAAAAAACACCTTTAACACCAATAGTGAGCAAATGACACAATTTACAGGTCTGTTGCTCCAGGGGAAATGCGGAAATTATTATTCCCACATACACTGAAGGTGATTTCGCTAGCATCGGTCTAATTAAACGTTTAAACAGTAGTTTATATTCAAGCTTACAATATGGCTAGCATGAGCAACAAAGCGAGAGTGGCAGGCAGTCAAACAAGCTATTACGGTTGAAGTTTTTTTTTTAATTTGACAGTGAATACTGTATAGTTTAGTGTGTTACATTTTAAACTGAACTAAAAAGAAGGAATACATTTTTTTTCTCATGATTTTAGCAGTTAACGTTACCTCAGACCGCGACATAAGCGAACCAAACATGGCATTTATTTACGAAATTAATATAGAAAACCTACAAAAATATAAAACACTAATCATCTTACATGATATCTAGCGTTATATCATCAAAAACGATGAATAAAAAATTATTTATAGCGCTTACCTTTTCCTTCGTGTCCGTCTGCTGGAAGTTGACCGTTAAAGTGACGGGCACGCGCACTTACGCAGTACACAAAAAGTGACGTGCGCTGGTTTAAATGTTCACTTGTCCCATGCCGTTTTTCAATACATTTCTTCTGTCATTCACAAGCATAAATTATTGCTATTTGCTAACAAACTATTTGGTTTTTGTTTTGTCATTAATTTGCTGACAAATATATATCCACATTTTAAATGACGGCATAATTATTATATTTCTATAACAATTCATGCCATCATTCAAAATGCTTGATTAATTCAGTATATTTCCCTTATTATAGGCTATCCAAATGGTATACACCTTAAAAAGATAGGCCAAATACATGTAGTGCAATAATATGAAAAGTTATCTGCAGACCAGCTGACACGTCGCTACAACGTTCCCATGCGACTAACTAGCAACGTCTTTTGAGGACGTGCACAGGACGTTTCTGAGACCTTAGCCAAAATTCTGAAAAATGGAACGTTACCACGACGTCCTCACGACGTTGTCAAGTAATGTCACGCTGACCAAATGACGACCAACTGGCGACGTCCTCACAACATACTGTGTATGCTGGGTAGAGACCATAGGATCACGTCCCTACAACGTTCCCCATGGGACCAACTAGCAACGTCTGTAGAGGACGAGCCCACGACGTTTCTGGAACGTCACCAACATTCTAAAACCTTGAATATCTCTCTAGCATGTATAAATGGAATGTCAGTCTTGACGAATAAATATCTAACATTTTAAATTGTAAGCATTTTATATTTATCAATTGTAAATATATTGTAAATAAAATACTGGTAGACCTATACTATAGAGACCAGGGGACCACGTCGCCACAACGTTCCTGATGGGACTAACTAGCGACGTCTGTTGAGGACGTGCCCACGACGTTTCTGGAACGTTAGCCAATATTCTAAAAAATGGAACTTTGCCACGACGTCCTCACAACGTCGCCATAAAGTAATGTCGCGCTGACCAAAGGACGACGAACTGACGACGTCGTCACAACGTACTGTGTTTGCTGGGAATCCACCTCTGATGTTCTGCAAGTAGGCACAAGTTTTGTTTTGTTAGTTTTTTTGTTTGTTTGTTTGTTTTGTTTTTTAAGTATATCACATTGTTGTAATGACAGTGCATGAGAACAGTTCCAGTCCCTGTTTTTGTTTGAGCTCCATCACGAGGCATGTTACTCTAACATTTTATTGCCATTTTTTAACAGAAGGCTGGCTGTTGAGAGGTTTTGTGTCCCTAAACTGCAACTTCAAGGCAATAGGTGTGTTCGACTTAACGCAGCGCTGCGCAGCTCGATCAAATTCTGACTCGAAGCGGTGTATGCCGGTTAGAAATTTTGTCCGACTTGAGGCGGCGCCGACGCCTCGTGACTGTCACGTGTGGCATCAAGGTACCGCGATAGCAATTCGAGAGCAGCCGACTGACTCAGCCGGCGCAGTTTCAGCGGCTGTAGGAGCTCTGATGACCACATGACTGTTTCACGATTGGCCAGATTCACCGCATGACAACGATCACGTGTGTTTTGGGTTTATTCTAACGTCCTCAAGACCGATAATGCTGACAAATCTGTGTTTTTAGAACAATAAAAGTGTTTTTACTGTAGTCGCAAGGTTATATTGAGTCAGATTTATCATAAAACACTGATAAAAGCATAAATAACCCCACTTTATTAGTATTTAAATAGTATATATTTGTGTTTATCATTATTCTTGTTCAGATGGCGCTGTATATTAAGCAGTATATGAAACGTGTTTCTGTTGCTCATGAAAACGCTTTTGAAAAGTCTGTGTATTTGATAAATATTGTATTTAATTCACTGCATCTGTGTTAGTGCATGAAAATAACGCGAGAGCTTCACTAACGAGAGTAGAAAGTGTCCGACTTGACGCCTCCGTTTTCAACTCCGCCCCGGTTGCTCTCGGCTACTCTCGTTGATCGCTGTCTGTAGCCGTGGATGAAGTCGAACACACCTAATGTCACACCCCTGTTCAGTTTCCTGTTAACCCTAAGCTCCACCCCCCCAATCTCAGGCCAATTAGGACTGCCTGACAGGCCTTATTAACTGCACCTGTGCCCAAAGCTTGCCCTTTCTGGCTGCACGCTGCTAAGCTGTGCAGAGGACTGAGTTTTGTTCCTTTTGTTTTTCCTGTGTGTGCGCATATCTGACCATGTAAGTGTTTTTGTATGATTTAAGTTGACCTAAGTGCTCATATCTTTCATGTTTCCCATAGTTTCTGTTTAGCTATGTACTTTGTTTATTGGTAAACTGAAACTCTGCATTTCTGTGAGTCTTTTTGTAGGACCCACAGGCACACACATGCTCTTTTTT
>VONZ01002970.1:0-31838 GCA_012976165.1 Labeo catla | reverse complement strand
CTCTCTACAGTTGAATTCAAAAGTTTTAGGCCAAAAGTGAAAATGTTTATATTCTGCAATGTTTTATGCCACTGTTAGCATTGTGTTAAAACATGCTAGCAACAATGTGTTGTGTAATGCTAGAAACACATTAAACGTTGCAATGGGATATATCATTCTAGAAGCATGCTACAAACATGTTAAATCATCAGAATCTTCAGAAAATCGCACTGTTAACAGAAATCTCAAGTCAGTTAATTTATTATAAAATTAATTTGAGTAAACGTCATTCAGCGAATAGTTCAGAGCAGTTCCTGAATAAATCAGTCCTTCATATCATAACATAGACTTCAGTGTCCCACCAATATGTAATTTTTTATATATATATTTTTAATCTTTTTTTATCCTGCTGTTATATCAATTTTAATTCACTTTTGGGTATATATTTGTCTCCAAAAATAAGGTTAAGTAGGTGCACACACACAAACACCATCACACAGCATCTCTAAAATTAAGCACACTAACATTATTACTGTTGTTGTAGATTATCTGGCTGTTTGGTGAAAGAAGAAGGTTGTGCTGCTCTGGCATCAGCTCTGAGTTCAAACCTTTCACACCTGAGAGAGCTGGACCTGAGTAACAATGACCTGCAGGATTCAGGGATGAAACTGCTTTCTGCTGGACTGAAGAATCCAAATCATCTCAACATACTGAGGTTTGTGATACATATTGATTTATATTTGAATAATAGTGTGTGTGAGAGAGAAAAACTATATACATTCTACTTTTGTAATTAATAATTAATTGCATAAAATAATTGCTCAATGTGTTAACAAAATAAACACAACAAAAATTGACAGTGGTGTGAAAGCAGCAGTTAAAAACACATCTGCAGTTTGGTACTCCAGTGAAGGCCAGTCAGGTCACGTTTATTTATTTAGGGCCAGATTTACTAAACAGGGCAAAGTAGCATTTGTAGCACAGGCCAAACAGTTGTAGCACAAGTTAGGGGTGCGATATGGCAAAACTATCATATGCCTTTTTTTTTTTTCTTTTTTTTTAATAGAAATATCACGATTCATGATTTTATCATGATTCTTCATCATGTTGGCTTTACTATTTACTACTAATTTCCCTGTTGTAAAAAAGATAACACAATATAAAATAAAAAAGAACGGCAGACATTTAGGCCAAAGTGGACAAATATTTGTCTTTTTTTTTTTCATTTGTTTTTAGAAAATAAAATCAAAGATATACATTAAAACTACACATAATATACAAATAAAACAAAGTAGGTTTCAGGTAGTTTTTAGCAGTAGCCAAACACTCAAGAAATCAAATGAACAAATATTAAAATAAAACACTATATACACTATATACATCAATTATATTTTGTCTCTGTTTTGTTGTTTTATTAACAGTTGCTGTCGACTTCCATAGTATGTTCCCCTCTACTATCAAATGTGGACCAGTTACTGTTTAGTTACCCACATTATTTAAAATATCTTCTTTTGTGTTCAGCACAAGAAAGAAATTAATACAGGTTTGGGACAACATGTAAATGAGCAAATAATGACATTTGTGTTATTTAGGGAACTATTTAAGGAAACTATTTAAGGAATAATTTGCTCAAGTACTAGTAAAAGTACTGAAAAATAATGTGACTCAAGTAAGAGTAAAAAAGGTAGTTTGCTGAAAAACGTACTGTGTTACAAAGTACTTACAATTATTAATAATTATTATTATTATTAATACCCAAAATTGAGGTGATGTGAGCATTACGGAACATTAAACACTCTCATGTACACAAGTGAGACTCATAGAAGTATTAAACTTATCAGGTTCCAGGAAATCCCTTATATGGACAAATGCATCTGATATCACTACAGCTGAATAACATGCAGATACACACCTTTCGACTGATGAAGCATGAAGACAATAAACACACACTGTAATTTAACTGCATGATTTATGTATTACAATTGTATCTCTAGACGGTTACAGCTATGATTTTATTGATACAGTTGGCTGATTGATTTTATTGTCTCAAGCATTCATAAATCACACAAAAGAAAATTAAGCAGTTTACTACAATAAAACCATGGTTAAGTTTTGTAAGGGTTGTGATATCCACATGATTTTGTTAAAGAAATTATAGGCTGTAGCATCTCTATTGCAAAAAGGTGGACAAAAAGGAATGATTAAGTGGATATTTTAATTAAATGTTTGGTCAATAATAAACAAGGATTTGATCGACCTGTAAGTGTAACAACAGCAACTATCAGGCCTTTGGCGCCCTTTGCAGGCATTTGTAATAATGTAATGTACATAAATGTATTTAACGGTGTTATTCAATGAAACCATATACTTCTATGGAAAGTAGAACATTATTAACATCAAACACCAAAAAAAAAAAGTTTCACATGATGAACATAAGTTACCTGAAAGTGGTGTACGTGCTTCATCTTGGGCTTTATCTTTGCCTTTTTTATTTTTCTTTTCTCTGTGCTGAACTGCTGAATATTTCCTAGAATCAATTAAAAAAAAATGGATTTGCAAAACAGAAAAGTTCAAGTTCTTTAAAGTATGTTCATTTATGCACTCAATACTTGGTCGGCAGCACAAATTACAGCAGATGACTTCCTCCTAGCACAAATGACAGCATCAGTGAAGTGTGGCATGGAAGCAATCAGTCTGTGGCACTGCTGAGGCACTATTAAGCCTTCAGCTCGTCTGTATATTGTTCGACTGTTTCTCATCTTTCTCTTGAAAATATCCCATAGATTCTCTATGGGGTTCAGATCAGGCATGTTGGCTGGCCAATCAAGCAAAGTAATATCATGGTCAGCAAACCACTTGGAAGTGGTTTTGGCACTGTGGGCAGGTGCTAAAGTTCTGCTGGAAAAGGAAATCAGCATCTCCATAAAGCTGTCAGCAGATGGAAGCATAAAGTGCTCCAAAATATCCTGTTAGGTGGCTGCATTGACCTTGCTCTTGATAAAACACAGTGGACCAACACCAGCAGATGCCACGACACCCCAATTTATTACTGACCTCAGAAACTTCACACTGGACTTTAAGCAGCTTGGATTCTGTGCCTCTCCAGTCTTCCTCCAGATTCTGGGAACATGAAATGCAAAATTTGTTTTTTTTTTTTTTTGTCTGAAAAGAGGACTTTGGACCACTGAGCAACAGTCCAGTTCTTTTTCTCCTTAGCCCAGGTAAGATGCTTCTGACATTTCTGTTTCAGAACTTTTCGTGAAGACGTCTGAGCGTGGTAACTCTTGATGCGCTGACTCCGGCTTCAGTCCAGTCCTTGTGAAGCTTTTGTGAAGCTCTTTGATACAGCACTCTGTGACAGCCACCCCTTTCAGTAATGACCGTCTGTTACTTACTGTCTTTGTCTAGGGTGTCAATGATTGTCTTCTGGACAATTGCCAAGACAGCAGTCTTCCCCATTATTGTGGTGTCAAAGAACAAGAGATACCCGGAATTTATACTGTAGGAATGGAAATTAAATGAAACTCAAATGTGAATATTCTAATATTTTGAGATACTGGACTTTTGACTTTCATGAGCTATAAGCTCTAATCATCAAAAAGAATAAATAAATAAACAAAATAAAATTGAAATGTTTTACTTTAGATGTAATTAATTTAGAATATATGAAGGTTTCAGTTTTTGAAATAAGTTACAAAAAAGGAAAAGCATTTTTTTTTTACAGTATTCAAATTTTTTGAGATGCAACTGTGTGTGTGTGTGTGTGTGTGTGTATCATGTATGTATTTGAAGAGTTTAGATGCAAAAGCCTTTAGGTGCCCTCTGAAATGAGCATTTTTCTCAGGCTCCTATGTTTATATTCAGTTATTTCACTGAACCTACATGTAGGAGCGAGATAAAAATGCTCATTAAAAAAATAAATAAAATAAACGGCACTTAGTGGCTTTTGCATATGCGTGTGTGTGTGTTCATGTTTATATTCTTATTTATTTATATGTATATGTTAATACTAATATCAAACAAAAGGTTTTTTTTTTTTTTGGAGCAACTTGGATGGTGCCCCCACTGGGAGTTGGTGCAAAACGCAAACTGCGTACTCTCTGTATAGGGAGCTGCGGTACTGAATGGTATGACCCATTTAATAAGTTGACCATATTAAAAGTTTGCTGATTCAAAACACCAATGCTGATTGACTGTCAAAGCAAAGCGTGGTTTGAAAGCCCCACCTCCCAGCTGAACTGGAAGTTCTGATTGCTTTTGCATCCGAGTCTGTTATTGCCTGAAGTGCAGGAACCCACCAAGTTGGAAAAGTGCCTGTCTACTTTGTACTTTGTACTTTTGATAAAAAATAAATGTAGAAACATTGAATACTTTATTTTTATTGTACTCATTTAAAAGTAAAAGTTCCACAATTTAATTTTACTCAAGAAAGCAGAAAAATTTAAAATGTACTCAAGTACTGTAATGAAAGTATTTGCAAAAAGTTGCTTTCCACCTCTGGGTATTAATCAGTGAAACAATCGACAATTAGTTGATTAATCATTGTAATAATTGTTAAATTAATCAATTATCAAAAAAATCGTTTGTTGCAGCCCTATTCTTTACTGAAAACTGGAGTTTATACAGGTTCCTTCAGCTACCTTTAGGGAACCCCTGGAATACCCACAAATCCACACATTTTGAGCATTTCTCTAATCAACCGTATTTAACTTATCAGCTTATTAGTAGAGACTTTAAGACTTCAAATGGTTGTGTCAGATGAGAGAAACATTGTAACATGTAGTGTGCAACATGCATTCTGTAGCAGTAAACAGTCTGTAGCGACTAAGCATTGCAGATATGAGAACACGTTGTGTGAAATAGGGTTGGGAAGGTTACTTTTAAAATGTATTGTCGCAAATTTAGCTCAAAGGGAAATGTATATAAATAATTACAATTAATTATGATTAATTACAATTACTTATATCAGCTGCCAGTAGTAACTGTAGCAGAATCAATTTTCCATCAACTAATCTGTTCGCTCAGCGAACATTCAGTATAATCTTTATATCAACTATAAGAAATGATATTTTCTTGGCCACAGAAAATAACTTTCTTAAAGTACCATTGCATTAGAGCATGTAGCTCGAATCGGAATCGTAAAGGGACATTAATTTGCAAAGCAGAATCAGAATCAACACTCATGTAATTTGTGCACAATAGTTTATTAACGAAGGACTAACACATAACTAATCTAAACAACAAACATAACAGCACTCATACATAGGAGAAGGGTCAGTGAGAAGCAGTTAGAGAGAGAGAAGGAACATGAAGCTATGAAAAGAGTCAGTTAACCACCTGCTGTGAAACCATCAGTGCTGTCTACAGCTTATACTAAACCTCTGTATGTTTAGTTAAGTGTACGATACTTGCATTGCCTTGGTCGTCGAACAAGTGTCCAAATGCAGTCTCTGAAAGTCTTGGTGGTTTGAAGCAGTGGTGGTTTTGGAATTGCAATCACGTTCTTCCGGGTCTGAAGAGGGATGAATTCCAAAGATGTCCTGACTCGCTGGTGACTGGGAGTTTCTTCCCATGTGAAAAGTGAAGAAGAACCAAGAGCTGAGAGGGACTCAGCTGAAGTCCTGTGATCTTTGGGGAATGGAAAGATAAGGCCACAAGGCCTGGCGCACGCTTAGGGAAGTCCTGAAGAGTTCTAGCTCATCTTCTTAGGTTCTCCAAGAACCACTGACTGACTGAGGCGAGTCATGAAGCTGAATTCCAGGGTTAAGTCGAACTGTCTGGTTCTTTGTGGTCGAGAGCCACAGCTCTGTATGTTGGGCCTGTCGGGCCCGCCGGGCACGCCCTGTGCCGGCTCCGGCTCCCCGTGGGTTCCTCCACACGGACAGCAATCGGAAGATGTTGCAGACGAGTGAAGAAGAGAAGAGAGAGAGAAGAGAGAGGGGTCGATGCCTTTAAACTCTCTGGAGGCTGTGCCTCCAGGAGGTCCATGAACCAATGGTAACTTTCACCTTTGGAGAGAAAGTTTACGACTCTTTGTCTGTGAGCATGGTAATTTGCATATGTAATTCGATTGGGTGTTGATGCAAAACTACTAAGGTTTCTTAAAACACTAACATGTTGCAAAGGTATCAACATCTAATTTACACCATCTTTTAGATCATTAAAATACGAACTCAAAGAGTCCAAGCATGACATAGGTGGGTTATACTACTAGTCATCTATCATAATACATGCATAAAACAGTAGAAAGACGAATACAAATACAACAGACAAAATTAAAATACAATGCAGTAATACTGTACACAATGACCTGGGCTATGTGTGATAGGAAGGTCAAAGAAAGGTTTGTCTGTGAATGAATAGGAAAGAGTCTATAGGCATTGTGTCTTTCCTATGGCAAATGTAGCATGGGCAGATGTGCATTCCTTGAAGCAATAAAACCTGTGGTATCAGATCGTTGTCCTGGCAACTGAGCCCTTTTGGGGTGTCAGTTGCTTTGGGGGGGTTTGTCTCCAGAGCTCCAGCATGTAGCTGGCCTGTTGTGTTTAAAGACTATTTGTTAAATGTAACAATTAATGTATGTCTGATTGGTCCAGACGCTACAGTATTCACTACAGATCACAAAATACATGCTCTAAAAATCATTTTGAATGATATTTTGTTTGATTGCTCAAGGTTAGTAACAATCTAAACACTTGCTTTTATATTAATCACCCTAAATAAAACAGGTGTCATTTAAAGCAATTAAATGAATTAATAATATTAAGATAATATTAAGATTAGTGTTTTAAATATACCATTTTAAACACTGAAATATAAAATGATAGTGAGAAAATAAAGTGCTTTCAATATGAAACTAAAACCACCAGTAGGTGGCAGCAAATCACTGTCTTAATGAATAAATCGTAATCAAATTCGATTTGATTTTTTTTTTCTTTTTCTTTCAAAAGGACTGATTCATTAAGGAATGAAGCAAGTGATTTTATGAATGTATTCAAATTATTTTTTCAGCTGATTCATTTAAAACACGGATTCAATCAGAACCCAAACGGTACTCAGTTGCTCGCAGACACACAACTCTTGTAATGTGGATTTATTTCAGAGTCAGTAGTTATTTGCGTTTTGAGTACATGGCAATAGATGCTGCTTACACTAAGTGAAAATAACATTTTCTTAGTGACAGATGCTGTTTACACAATGTAAAAAAAAAAACAACAACAACAAAAAAAACATAGGTTCTGTTAATACTCTGTTAAAAGCAGCAGTGTTTTCTTTATTCTTCGATGTGCTATTTACGCTAAGCACAAATAACGTCAGATTCTTTTTACACTATGTAAAAGTGGTAGCATTTCTTTGCAATAAATGTAATAGTTATAAGATATTTGCACATCAGTGTTATAGTGCATTATAAAACACTATGCAAAAATAACATATTGAGTGTAAATTATACCTAACCCTAGTGCTAAACCCGATAAACACTTTTTAATAATAACCCTCTGGAGTCTGAGGTAATTTTGGGGCCCCTGAGATGTTTTGTTATGCCCTGACATTTGTGCTTATTTCAGCAACTTATAACATATTATTGGCCAACATGAATATTTATTTGTATTCAGTGCAAACTGCTACAATAATATGTGAGCAAGATGGGTGTACATGTTTGCATTTTTTTTTTTTTTAGAAATAATTATAAAGATTATGCATGGTTAGTAAGTTTTTTGGGGGGAAATGTAGTTGAAATAAGGCCTGAATAGTTCTGAATAAGACTTTTGAGTAATCAGTCTTGTAGGCTAGAATATTTACTTCAAAATTATGTGAAATCATCCTGCTCACTTATTTACTGACTTGAAGCATAATACTTTCTTTACTGAGGTAAATATCTCTGTTCTGAGGCAGTATTATACAGCCTAGAAAGAGCGCTCCCTCATATAATAACTAAAAGCTGTCACTTACTTCAGTTCATTGTGTTCTCACGACAGTCCGTTAATAAGCTCTCTACAATGCACAATAGATCTCATAATTACATTGTGTCTGCACTTAGTTCTAATGAGAGAATTCTCAAGCTTACAAAACTCTGCATTTTGAGCAGCCACTGGATTCTAACTTGAATGCTTCTGGTTACTGCGTTCAAGAAATCAACAGATATGTCTGCTACATTGCTCAATGCTGCAAACATGTTTTGCCAGTATCAGATGGGCCCCCCGATTCCCCGGGGCCCTAAGTGGCCGCTTACCTTGCTTAAATGTTAAGTCCACCCCTGCTCTGCAGCACAACCATATTCTCTCTTATCCAGGAAAAACAACAATGTCCTTTTTTTTTTACATATATACACACACTCTCACACAAATGTGACCCTGGACCACAAAACCAGTCTTAAGTAGCATGAGTATATTTATAGCAAAAATACAGTGTATGGGTCAAAATTATAAAGTTTTGTTTTATGCCAAAAATCATCAGGATATTTTGATTAGTAATGTGCATTGCTAAGAACTTCATTTGGACAACTTTAAAGGCGATTTTCTCAGTTTTGATTTAACTTGCACCCTCCAGATTTTCAAATAGTTCAATATTTCAAATAGCCAAATACTGTCTTATCATAACAAACAATACATCAATGGAAAGCTTATTCATTCAGCTTTCCGATGATGTATAAATATCTTTTGACTGGTTTTGAGGTCTAGGGTCACAAAACCCCACATTTATGTTGGGCAGAACTTGATTTTGTTGTTCTGCCCTCCTGCTGGAGCATACGCCATCAGAGAAGAGATGTCATTGCAGTGGGGAAGGAATTAATGTTTTGATTAAATATTACAAGGGCATATCACACTAAACACATCTTTGGCACAGTGATCCATTTAAAAGCCTCTGATGAGCTGTTGAGTTCATCAGTCATGCCTGTGATTGGCTATAATGCTCAATGCTTCAAAGCCCATGGCAAGTAGTAACCTTTGATGCAAAGGAGGAAAAATGTAATGCTGTAATCATATTCACAATTATGTCACAATAACCCACAGCTACATTTATACTGTACATTTCTAAAAAAAAATGAAACACACTAACATGAACACTTTCTGTTGTAGATTATCTGGCTGTATGGTGACAGCAGAAGGTTGTGCTGCTCTGGCATCAGCTCTGAGTTCAAACCCCTCACACCTGAGAGAGCTGGATCTGAGCTACAATCACCCAAGATAATCAGGAGTGAAGCTGCTCTCTAATACACTCATACATCTGGATAAACTCAAGTAAGTTGAGCAGAAACAATCATTCTGTCAGCTCCATATGTGACAAAGGTCCCTAGTTTCATCATGATCCTTATGATTTATCACGATGAAAAACAACAACAGCAATAATAATTATACAATTATATGCTTCAGTCTTAGAGAATAAATTAATTCCATTTGCTCCATGAAAAATTCCAATCATTTATAAGACTACTGATTTGACTGGAGTCTTCATCACTTGAGTAAACGTCATTTAAATATATTTGTCTGTACATTTGTTCACATTTGTAGGTGTTTAATAAGAGAAAATAATTTTAGATTTGTTTGTACCCAAAAGATACAAACAAAATAAACAGTTATCTGATGGTCAGTGGTCAATGTGTTTACATACTACTTGTAAGAAATGGACCAGCAGCACAGTTGCTAGTGGATAAGTTATCAAAATCATATATGTGTATAGAGAGAGAGAGAGAGAGAGAGAGAGAGAGAGAGACTTCCAGGGAGTCCTGGCCAAAATGGCAGCACATAAAGTTTGTTTTTTTCACATAAAAAAAAATTCAAACACATACAACAAAATTTTGCCCTGCACTCATGTAGTGACAGATCACAAAATTAATACAAGTACATGTTTACTTCAGATTAGACCATAAGACATTTTTTTAAAGAGGGAAGTGTTTCTTTACAATACTCAGCTTGTTCCATAATGATGGAGCAAAAAAAGGAGAAAGCAGTTTTGCCAAACTCTGAGTACACTGTTGAAACATTTAAAGTGGTCTTAAACTGATAAATCGAAATTCCCTCGATCTTTTGACATATATTTGTCATTGTACTATAAAAACATTCTGTAGGTTTCAGAACTCAAAACTTTCTCATTAGTCTAAAAACAGCTTATATTGAAACCAATCTGCCAAAACAGCCTGTGATATGTGCCACTTTATGATGTAATAGTGTGGCTAAACACCACATCCACAGAAGATCAACACCTGCTTCTACATCACTGCCTGTTTAGCCCCGCCCACCAATTCACACATGTAGTGTAAATAACAAGAGAAGCAAACACAGGTCTATGCAGAAACCAAATGATAAAGATGACTCTGAATACAAGAAGACGCTGTGCAGTGTCAGGCTGTGGAAAAACAGTTTTTGCATTGCCTTCCTTCTGATCCCAGTGTTAGAAAAAAGAGTGGATGAACTTTATTTTTAATGAAGATCCAGACTGCGTCAATAAGAACTTTGTTCACTACATTTTACTGTGGATTATTAACAAACAAGGCACAATTCGATGCAGGACTTTCAGAAAGATTGAAACTAAAAGACGATGCTGTACCAACTATATAGGATCTGACAGTAATGTCACACCACACAAGTGTGAGTACGTCAACTGATTTTATTACGTGGTCACTGTTGCTTTGTGTAACAGAGACTCCAGGGAAGCGTGATAGATCCAAATGCAAGCTTTTATTGAACACAGCGTAGTCAGACAGGCAGGGTCAATCACCAAACAAACAGTAATATCCAGGGCAAAAACAGAAGCAAAAATCCAGAAATCAGGCAGAGGGTCAAAACACCAAGAGAGCAGTCCAAAGTAACAATCAACAAGGCAAAAACTATGGCAAAGAACTAGACAGAACTATGGCAAGAAAACAAGGCAAAACAATGACAAGAAACAAAACCGTGGCAAAAACAAGGCAATGAAACAAGAGAAAACGCTTAGTAGAGTCCGCACAGCAAAACAATACTTCGCAAAGCCTGTATGGTTTAGGCCTCCTTAAATGGCCACCAAACAGGAAGTTACCAGTGAAGCAGCAGAGGGAGCAGCAACAGGCAGTCAATGGGTGAGGGCTCCCTCTGCTGGCGTGGCGTTACACTTTGTCTATTCGTACAAACCATTTTATGTATTATGTACTGAGAATGTATGTTTTTTTTTTTTTTTTTGTTTTGTTTTTTTGTTTAGTATTTTACCTAAATCACAAAGGCATCTATTTATGAAGGATGCAGGCTGTCAAACATACACAAGTGTTAGCCAATCATAGCAGTGGGCGTTTACTTCTGAGTCTACAATCCGCTACGTCTGTTCAAACAGAGCATTCAGATGAGGGGGGTCAAACAGGACAGAAATTAGTCTATTACTTCTAAATTATGTTTTTTGATGCATCTTGATAACAATTTAAGGGGATCTCAGAGAACAGCACACAATAATAAAAAAGGCAGTACATGACCCCTTTAAAGAAGTTTAGCAGTAGATCTAGTGCTATAATTATGTTATTATATAACATATACATCATATAAATTGGTAATTTACCTAACAATGCCTTAGCAATAAACAACAGCACGTTTATTCTCGTCCTTTGAAACAATGAGGACCACTTCACCAATTCATACAGGATACAATAAGTGTGTGAAGAGGCACTCGTCACGAAGTATAAGGCAGATGATATTCATAATACAACTTTTTTAGTGAAGATAAACTTGCATGCATATAGATCACATCACCATAATCTAACACTGAGACAAAACAATTGTTTCTTCAAAAGGAAAGCATTTCTTTAAATGGAAAAGAAAACCCAATTTTGGTCTAAGCTTTTTATAAAAGGTTTTTCATATGTACATAAAATCCCAACTATTCATCCAGCCATATGCCCAAATATTTGTAACAATTTACTCTTTCAGTTCATTCACCTTGTTAAGTTAAAATAGGGCAATCTGTTTAAATGCAAAGGTGGCTGAAGAGCTTTTTTGAGTTTTAAAATAAATTTTAAGTTAGACAGTGAGAGTTGCAATGACTGAAAAGATTCATCTATGTCTTGGTTCACCGAATGTGCTACTGTGGCTACTGTGTCATCAGCATATACATGAATTGTAGCTGAGATTATCCCATGACCTAGGTCTTTAATATAGATGGAGAATAAATTCGGTGCTGAATAGATCTCTGTGGAACACCTTTGGCACACACTGTCTAAAATTCGACACACACTGAGACACACACTGAGTTCTTTCTGGTAAGTCATTATTTAACCAATTTAGAGCCATTTCACAAAAACCTACATAACTAAGTCTCTGCAATATAAGTTTATGATCTACAGAATCAAATGTTTTTGAGAGATCTACAAATAGGGCTGCACAATGCTGTTCACTATCCAAACATCTAATAATATCATTTGTGAGCAACATGGCTTTATTAGTACTATGACCCGATCAAAAGCCTGACTGGAATTCATTCAAAACTTAATTTTCAGTTAAAAACAGTTTAACTTGATAATTTATAAAAGATTCAGATACTTTTGCCAATACCTTGAAATAGGTGGATAGTTTTCACACTACAGAGTGTTAAAGTAGAATTGAAGCAGTGCCAAAACATAACAGCTAATGAATCTGAGGTGGTTATAAGTTGTAGCTCTCGGAAAGCTCCCAGTTCACAAGTTGTAATTACACAGATCTACGAGGACGTGAACGCTTTTAACAAGTTGGTATCTCATAATTATGGTAATTACGATATGGCGTGAATGCACCTAAAAACACTTCCAGTCACAGCCAAAAGCTTTCTACACACTGCACGATTTTAACAATTTTATAAGATCATTGAAAATCACACTGTGCGACATGGATCTATTAAACTTGTGTATGACATGTATTAGAGGTGGGAATCTTCAGGCACTTCACGATCCGATCTGATTCTGGTTAGATTCTAATTCCAAAATGATTCTTGATCTATATTTTTTCCCCAATTAATTCTTCTGCTGTGCAAATACATCTGTACAACCTTACATTTTAACCATAGACTGTAAAAAACATGGACGTAGTGTCTGTGACATCACCTGTAGGTTTCTAAAGAGCATTTTTGAAGCTCTTAGTGGGCAGGAGTCGGCCGTCGCCATCTTGGAATCGCGTCACTGCACGTCACTCCTGGATAATCGAAAATGGGCAAATAGGCGGGACGTGGGTGAAGCTGGTTGCTGAAACCACGCACGCCTACCGCGACGGTGGTGACAGCAGCGGCAATCCACCTGTCACTTAAGTGGCCACGCCCTAAATTATGCAGAACTTTAAGGCTTAATATAAATTAAACTGATGAGTTATAAAAAAAATTCACCCCCCTCAGAGTTGACATGAAGGGCAAAATTAGCTATATAGACCAAAACCGCTTTTTGAACCAGGCTGTAAACATATTTTTTTCTGCTGTGAATTTGGGCATTTTAACATGGGGAGTCTATGGGATTGACTCCCTTTTGCAGCCAGCCTCTAGTGGCCAGTCGATGAATTGCAGTTTTAGTCACTTCTGTGTTGGCTTCAAGAGGGAAACTGGGAGGTTGCCACTTGATTTTAACCAAACTTGCAGTTTCTGTGCTTTTTGTTTATAGTTGGAATCTCTTCTGCCATCTTAAAAGTAGGAGTGTGAATCTTCACTGGTTTCACGATTCAGTTCAATTACAATTTTCATTATCAACTCAATAGTCACTATGCGTCACATTCTCAGTTTTCAATATTACTGCACATGCCTATAATTTCATATAAATTTTATATCAAATTTATTCTGTGCAAAATGTACTTTATTTTTTTAATATATGAGCAGGCTACTTTTTAAAAAAGCGCAAATTCTGTGCAATGAAGCCCGTCACGTCTCTAGCGCGCACACATGCCATATGTGCCATAAACTGCACACGCTCACACCCCAGACTGTCTTTAGCAGGACACACACTACAGGAAATAAAAAAATCTATGATTTTTTTTATTGTCATGTTTGGGGTCTCTAACATTTTATAAATCTTTTAGTGTGGGCCAGACTTTTTCTGGTTATTTATTACAAGCATACGTTTTCAAAAAAAAAAAAATAAAAAAAAATAAACACAACTACTTCAAAATCTGTGTTATCAGTATGGGTGTGTGCAGTTTAACTTGTAAAACTAAATTTTAAAGTATCGTCAAGTTGTTGCTACAGGCATCATCTCATAAATTGAAAAACCCCATTATAAAATAATAAACTCTTGAAGGAACCAGCTGTGAATTAGTCTTCTGGGTTCTGACATCATTCCTGCACCAGTTTATGTAAGTGTTGATTGTAAGTGACGTCAGTTGCAAAGGAAACACAGATGACTGAGAGAGCAAGTGTGCAGTCAGACAATGATGAAGATTTCAGCTAAAAACCTTATTTACTGTTTTACTGAAGAAAAAAAAAAAAATACACTTACATCTTGGATGGCCTGAGTGTGAGTAAATTATCAGCAAATTTTCATTTTTGGGTAAAATATACCTTTAATTACTTCAAAAACAGTGACATCACCACCTCAATGCTGAGAAATAAAATGTAACTATTAAGTAGTGAAGGTATTTTATTCACAAATTAATAGGTGTGCACAACAAACACACAAACTTGCTCCTGAATGTTTCGGCGTGTGCACAATCATCTGTGTGTCACTGTGTGTTACCGTCTATTAACATCATGTCAACACTTTTAACATGTCACTAGTGTGTTTTAGAAGATGATTTAAGTTTGAAGTTAAAACAGATTGAGCTTTTAGACGGAGATTGCTGTGCATTTGCTGTGGTGTCCTGTGTGCTTTCAAGAGAGTTGCTAGGCAGTAGCTAGGGTGTTCTAAATTGTTAAAACGTGTGTGTTTTCTAGTGTGGATCATGGAGGAGAGTTCAGGATCACATCAAGACTCCACAAATGTAAGTCCACAAACAGACAAACAGTTTTGTTGTTTGTTGTTTAGTTGTTGTAAATGTGTCTCTTGTAATGTGTGTTCTTGTGTTCAGATGCCTGTGATCTCACACTGGATACAAACACAGCAAACTATCAACTCATTCTGTCTGACGAGAACAGAAAAGTGACACATGTGATTGAACAACAGTCATATCCTGATCATCCAGACAGATTTGATTGGCATTGTCAGGTTCTGAGTGTTGAGAGTCTGACTGGACGCTGTTACTGGGAGACTGAATGGAGTGGAGATGATGTTCATATATCAGTGTCATATAAAGAAATCAAGAGGAAAGGAAGGAGTCATGACCGTGAGTTTGGACGTAATGTGAACTCCTGGAGTCTTGAATACACTTATGGCAGATTCACTGCTCGTCACAATCATAAAGAAACTTATATATTTGCTGGTTCAGTGTCCAGTAAGAGAGTAGGAGTGTATGTGGACGTGTCTGGTGGCACTTTGTCCTTCTACAGCGTCTCTGACACACACAAACTCACACACTTACACACATTCACACACACATTCACTCAAACACTATACGCTGGATTTAGACTTGCTTATACAAACTGTTCAGTGTCTCTGTGTGACATTAAACACACACACAGACATTAGTCGACACAGTGTGAGTGTAATGATGTGAAAGTGTTGCTGTTGTTGTGTGTGTTTTAATCACAGGCTTCAGGAAGTTCAATATCAGACACACAAGACAGTTTCCTGTTTCAGATCATCAGGATGAAGATGTTTCTCCAGTCAGAGACACTTTCTGTGTTTCTGTCAGTCCAACACAAATCACACACTCATACACACAAATAAAATCACAAGTCATATTTACACTGTTGTATAATATTACAAGACTGTTTATACAAATGAGCTTTAGACTGGATTTGAATTTGTTTTGACTCCTGAAACACAAACATTATTAACCTTCTGAACCGCTTCATTTTTGGGTCACACTTACAGTCAGAGTCAAAACAGACTGAATATAACAGACTATATATATATTAATTTTTTTCAGAAAAAATCTAGATATTTTTGATCAAAAATATTTTTTTATGATTATTTACAATTTTGAGAAATATTTATGTATTCATACAAATATTGCAAGTTATTTTTCCCAATTAAAATTTATTATTTTTTTGAAAAAAAACAAAACAAAACAAAAACAAATAATAATAATAATAATAATAATAATAAATAAATAAATAAATAAATAATAATAATAATAATTTTGGTGTCACACTTGGTGCTTGAAATGTGTTGTTGTTTTTTTTTTTTTTTTTTGTTTTTTTTCTTCAGGAAAATCAATATAATATATTTTTATTCAATATTATTTTTTGATTATTACTTTTTAATTTTGAGGAGATCTTATAATACTATGCAAAACTTATACAATTTTTCTGAGCTATTTTTGGGTCACACTTGATACTTGAAATACATATTTTTTTATTTTCTTTTTTGTTTCTTTTTTTTTTTAAACCAGGAAATTTAATGTAACATGATTTTGTTCAATAATATTTTTTGTTTATTCTCTATAATTTTGAGGAGA
The DNA here is from genome assembly GCA_012976165.1 of Labeo catla. Lineage (NCBI taxonomy): Eukaryota > Metazoa > Chordata > Actinopteri > Cypriniformes > Cyprinidae > Labeo > Labeo catla. The sequence continues at coordinate 15,396 of VONZ01002970.1, read as the reverse complement.
TTTTATGATACTATGCAAAATTTGTACAATTTTTATGAGCTTTTTTTGGGTCACACTTGCTAATTAAAATACAACTTTTGTTTTTCTTTTTTTTTAAGCAACAAATTTAATGTAACATGATTTTGTTCAATAATATTTTTTGTTTATTCTCTATAATTGTGAGGAGATTTTATGGTACTATGCAAAATTTGTACAATTTTAATGAGCTATTTTTCCAGTAAAATTAAACTTTGAGTCTCTTCACTTGAACTACAACGTTATTTTGTTATTTAGGAAAATTAATGCAATATATTTTTGTTCAATAATGTTTTTTGATTATTATTTAGCATTTTGAGCTGATTTTATGATAGTATTACATTTTTATACAATTTTAATATGCTATTTTTCCAGAAAAATTCCAATAGGGTCTGGCTGCAGACATACACCTGCACTGTCAGACACCTGCACTTCCGCAAGTGACATAATTTGCAATCTATTTTATTTCTTACTTTATTTTATATATTTATTATTTGTTTTAATCAAATCTCTCAACATTTTACAACAGTAGCCAGGTGGTGAAGACAAGAAAAAAGAAACTAAATTACAATGTCACTCGCAATCACCACCTGCACTCTCAGCTACCTGCGACATCACTTGCAATCCACACAAATGGTGCGTGTTGTCAATAGAGACAAGACGCTGTGGTCGTTAAACGATTAAAACGAGTTTAGCATAACATACAGGGTCCTAACGTCATCTGTTGGAGATAAAAACAAGACCCGCAAATCCGTGGCCACAGAACAGCAGAATATGAATGAATATGAATATGGAGCAGAATATGAACGAGAGAATATGAAGACCTTTTGAGGGGCATGTGCTGTAACTGAAAAATAACTTTTTTCAGTTTCAAGTAAAAGTAAATCTGGTCAGTAATAAGTGAAGCTGGTAATGCTGTTTGTGGAGTTGTTTAATCCTCCTCTGCTGAGATCTTCAGAGATTTAATGTCTTTTATCTTCAGCTGATTTCATCTAAGGCTGTGGCGGTAGTCAGTAGTTGTGTTTCTGTTTGTCTCTTGTTTTCTGTTCTCTTCTTTCCTTCAGTGATTCTGCTTGTTAATGGGCTTATTAACGGTGAGATGACTCCATATTAAATATACACAGATTTTGTGGCTCAGATAAGGTCCAGTGTGGTTTATTTCTCTGCTCTTGGCTGACATGTGGCATTGCTATGACCTGCTTTTGGCCCAGATCTGGCAAACAGGAGCGGTCCGCCCAAGTGCCATCATTCCACCCTGCATGTGGGCCAGATCATCATGCCACATGTGCCAGATGTGGGCCGGATCTGGGCTGACAATATGTTGCTATCGGGGCAGTTTATTAATATAATCTATATGAGGCTATATAGTGTTTTCCTTCGCGAAACGTGGCATAATGAGGCATAATGGATGAAGATGATACAGACTAAACTCAATATGCTCCTCTTCATTAATAAAACACCTACACACAAGCAGGTGAGCCCAGAATAAACGCAGCGCCGTGTACATTCAAGTTTACCCATAAAGAATAATCTCTACAGCTCTTTTATATCATTGTCTTTTGTTTATACTGATTTTCTATGGGAGGAAAACGTCTATTTAAAGCATTACGTTCTGGGCACGTCTGCTTACCTATACAGAGTTGGTCCTTTTAATATCACATAATGCCTTTCTTATGGCGCGTTCATACCTGCTGGTATATCGTTTTATTAAATTAATAAACTATATTACAAATTTGATCGTTTAATGGGACTTAATGTATCTTAATACATTGAGCCATATCAAGTGTTAATGGTTTTCTACAGGAGGAAAAAGCTTAACGAGAGACTTTGCGCATTGCGTTTATATTCTGCTGTTCTGTGGCCACGGATTTGTCTTGTTTTTTTTTTTATCTCCTACAGATGACTTGCAGGACCCTGTACGTTATGCTATTAAATTAGTTTTAATCGTTTAACGACCACAGCGTCTTGTCTTCACTGGCAACACGCACCATTTGTGTGGATTACAAGGGACGTGCAGGTAGCTGAGAGTGCAAATGAGGATTGCTAGTGACATTGTAATTTAGTTTCTTTTTTCTTGTCTTCACCAACTGGCTACTGTTGTAGAATGTTGAGAGATTCAATAAAAAAATAAAAAAAAAGAATAAATAAAATAAAGTAAAAATAAAATCGACTGCAAGTGACGTCACTTCCGGAAGTTGTCTGAGAGTGCAGGTGCATGTCTGCAGCCAGACCCTTCTCCCATTTTGTGCAACCAATGTTTTTAAAAGATGTGAAAGACACAATACTTGGACATTTGCACCATAAACGTAAGTATGTTTGATGACATCCATATTAAGATAATTTGTTATTGTGATAAATAATAACATCAACAGCAAAGTTACATTTAAAGTGCTCCAATTATGCCATTTTAAAGATTGCTACTTGCTAATATTGTTTCCCAAACAGGTTTACATGTCTGCAAGGTCAAAAAACACACTAGTTTTTTTTTCAAAAATAGATTTAATTTTACCCCAATACTAAATGACCCGCAAACAACTCGTGCGAAGCAGTTTGAAGAATCAGTCTCTCTAAACCCCTCCTTCCCTTGAGCCCTCACTGCTGTGATTGGTCAGATGGAGCAGTCCTTTATGATTGGTCTACCGCGTACAGCGTGTGGGAGAACGAAACGCCCATTGCCATAACTGAATGACAGGCCTGTGCTGCACTGGCTGCTGGGTTCAGTGCAGCCCTTTAGAGCGCAGCAGCAACAGTTCATTTGAACAACTCATTTGGACTTTGTCGGCGGCGTGCACGCCTTTCGCGTCCTTTAGCGGTGGAAGCAACTGAAACGAATGGGTTTCATAGCACAGCGCTTTCCACATTCGGTGTGAAAGCCACTTCGTGCGTCATCCTTTATCATTACTCCAGCTGATGAGACAGACAGACAGTCAAGCTGCTTCAATCACAAATTGTCAGACTACAGTGGGTCCACAGCTGAACAACAGAACTACAGAAGCGTGATTTAGCCGGTTGGCATGACATGTGCAGGGCTGTTACACAACATAACATACACAACTACGTATTTTGAATGATCGCTAGAAAATACAATCTTTGTAGATTCATCTTTTGGACGTGAATATAAAACAATTTTACTCACAGAGTAGGATACAGCGTCTTCTGTATAATGTACATGTAAATTTCCATGTGAAGTAAACCACATGGACATTTTACGGTTTGTGGGCGGGCAGGTTGTTTGCCTCCTAGAACGTGGGCGGACATTATGCAAATGTGTTACTTTGTGACGTGTGGCCGTAACAGAAAAAAGATTCTAATTCCTGACGACTCTTTCAAGCAAGTGTGAGCCGACTTTTTTTTTTTTTTTTTTTGATAGACAACTTTATTTATTGTGCACTGTCGGCTTCACAACTTTGCAGATAGTTTATGTTCACATACAGCTACATGACACACTGCATGAAAGATCATATTTGAAAAGGCATAATAGGAGCACTTTAAAATGTTATACCTACGTCAAACATAGTTTGCTTTATTAATTTACTATTTGAAATGCATTCTATTTCCATCATGGAGCAAGTCACACTGGATGGTTTGTAGAAGTCATAATTAAGACATTTTTGATGATTCAGTGATTCAATTTTTTTTTTTTTTTTGGGCTATGCAAGACTGGTCTAAGTGATGGCATTTACAGTCAAGTGTACAGGTCTTTTACATAAAAGTTCCGTAGTTCATGTTCGGAAATACCAGTTGAAGTTTTTTTTTTTTAAATGTTCTCATCTGCTGTGTGGTGGTTTTCATTTTTCTTTTTCTTTTCTTTTTTTTGTCTTGGTGTTCTTATGGGAATGATGATGTCTGAAGTGTATTAAATGATATGTTGTCATTTCTGAAGTTGAACATTTAAATGTGATGTGCATGTTTAAATGTAATGTTCACATTAATTTTAATAACAGAGGCAATGTAAAACTCTTTCTCTTAAAACGCATACTCAAGTACTACCTCAGATTAATTCACAGTTGCCTAATGTTGCTAACCTTTGTGTATTTGGGTACATTTAATAGGAGGGTTGCTCAGACCATTTTTCCTAGACATTGGACTGAGTTATCTTGTTAAGATCTTGCAGTAAGTTTTTGATTCATCACATATTCTTTGGCATACCATTCAATTATATTGTATTTATTTATTTATTTATTGCTTGCCTGCAAACATTACCCAGGTCATTCCATTGACCGCGGTCAAGTGAGCCGCCACCTGCGAACGTCAGCCGCCATCTGGATTTGCTGCACGTCTATTAGCGGAATTACGGTACGGAGACACGAAGCGGCCAAAAAGCTGACGAACATCTATAATTCAGCGGTTAAAAATTAAATGTGCCCGAAAACAGGGAAAAAGTATTTACAAAACGTATTTATGTTGTACATTATAGAAGATACACTTATATTACATTTGAATACATTATACTGTGAAGTTTTCTGAAAAAATAAAGTTTGTTCAAATACATTCTAACACTTAATGTTTGCTCCTTTTTTCTACATGCATTATTAAAATTTCTTCAGAGTTACCATGAACATTTCAATAAATTCTTTTTCTGAACAATCATGTCTCTATCTGTGTTCACGATGTTTTAGTGTAGAATTTGTACAGAAAATGAATGGCAGTGTCACAATGCATTATATAACATATATATTGCTGCTTCTTGTCATTTCTGATGTGTCCTTTCATAATAATAATAACGATAAAAGGCAAAATGTTTTTTATCATTTATCAAAAAAAAGTCTTCAGAGTTAACAGGAAATTTTCTATTCATACAAAGTCTGTGACATTGCACTGACTATTCTTTCACATTTATACATGCATTATTTAAATTCCTTCAAATCTCACAGCAAGATTTCTATTCAGACTTCTTTAGAATGCCCAAGACTCTGTCTGTATCAAGTTTCATGACATTTCAGTGAAGATTTGTACAGAAAATTAATGGCAAAGTCTGTGAATGGCAAAGTCTGTGACATTGCACAGACCATTCTTTCACATTTATACATGCGTTATTTAAATTCCTTCAAATCTTACAGCAAGATTTCTATTCATACTTCTTCAGAATGCCTAAGACTCTGTCTGTATCAAGTTTCACGAGATTTCACTGAAGATTTGTACAGAAAATTAATGGCAAAAGTCTGTGACATTGCACTGACTATTCTTTTACATTTATACATGCATTATTTAAATTCCTTCAAATCTCACAGCAAGATTTCTATTCATACTTCTTCACAATGCCCAACACTCTGTCTGTATCAAGTTTCACGAGATTTCACTCAAGATTTCTACAGAATATTAATGGCAAAGTCTGTGACATTGCACTGACCACTCTTTTACATTTATAAATTCATTTTTTAAATTCCTTCAAATCTCACAGCAAGACTTCTATTCATACTTCTTCAGAATGCCCAACACTCTGTCTGTATCAAGTTTCACGAGACTTCAGTGAAGATTTGTACAGAAAATTAATGGCAAAGTCTGTGACATTGCACTGACTATTCTTTCACATTTATACATGCATTATTTAAATTCCTTCAAATCTCACAGCAACATTTTATATTTAGACTTCTTCAGAATGCCCAAGACTCTGTCTGTATCAAGTTTCACGAGATTTCACTCAAGATTTGTACAGAAAATTAATGGTAAAGTTCATAATACATTGTGCACTGACTATTCTTTCACATTTATAAATGCATTTATTTAAATTCCTTCAAATCTCTGCTAGCAAGATTCTCTATTCACTTCTTCACAATGCCCAACACTCTCTCTGTAATTAAAGTTTCAATGAGATTTCACTGAAGATTTGTACAGAAAAATTAATGGTAAAGTCTGACATTGTAATCGAATTCACTCTTCAATATTTATACATGCATTATTTAAATTCCTTCAAATCTCACAGCAAGATTTCTATTCATACTTCTTCACAATGCCCAACACTCTGTCTGTATCAAGTTTCATGACATTTCAGTGAAGATTTGTACAGAAAATTAATGGCAAAGTCTGTGAATGGCAAAGTCTGTGACATTGCACTGACCATTCTTTCACATTTATACATGCGTTATTTAAATTCCTTCAAATCTCACAGCAAGATTTCTATTCATACTTCTTCACAATGCCCAACACTCTGTCTGTATCAAGTTTCATGACATTTCAGTGAAGATTTGTACAGAAAATTAATGGCAATTTGTCACAATGCATTATATAGCACATATATTGTTATATTCTCTTATATATCCTTCAAAGATGTTGATGCCGATAGCTTTGTGGGCAGCACTGTCTTGGGTTCGAATCCCTACTTGGGGCCTTTCCTGATCCCACCCCCATGTCACTTCTTGTCATTTCTGACGTGTCCTTTCATAATAATAAGAATAATAATAAATATAGCTGCAAGCAGCAATTGCGGGGCCAAGCACAACAGAGGCAGAATGAGGAGCTAAGCATGGCAAGGAGGAACAGACCGACTGTAACAATAAGTAACTAAAGTCATTTTAGGATGATATCAGTTGAAATGGCTGAAAAGTCATAAATACAACCAATAATTATAATTTAGTGGCTTATCACTTTTGACCAATAGGTGGTGCTGTTTTCAAATTGATGTGATGTGTTCTGTGTGAGGTGACAATGAGACACAAATTTTGGTGTCATTATGCCAAAGCTTTACAGAGATACAGCCTCAGAATCATTTTGGCATCAAGCCTAAAATCTGCAGTGGCGCTGTACGAAAACGGTTTACTATATCAACACGAAATCCATAACTTTGAGTCAGGACAGTCCGAAGATGATCTGACTCAATTTTGGTGAAAATCCGATCAGCGGTCTAGGAGGAGTATGAACAAGTAGGTTTTGTACATTAATCAAAATGGCGGAAAGGAAGTTCGGCCAAGTATGGTACAATTGGTATGTATGTTGTCGGCATGACCCAAGGAATATTTTCAGACCAGTTTTATTACATTAGGCTAATACAATCACAAGTTATTAGCATTTTTGAAAATTTCATTATTAATGTTTAATAAATGGTGTATAACTTCTGAATTGATGTGGCGTGGTCAGGGTGTGGTGATAATAGCACATATAAAATTTGCTGTCAATATGTCAAGGCTTTGCAGAGATACAGCCTCAGATGTAGCTTGGCATCTTTCCAGCAAATTTGTTGATGCGCTAAACGAAAACGGTTTCATGTATCGAAGCAAAATTCATAACTTTTTGACAGCATGGTCCGAGGATGATCCGAGTCAAATTTGGTGCAAATCATATGAACAGTCTAGGACGAGTTCCAAAAAGAAGGTTTTACGAACAATTGAGAATAGCGAAAAAACTAAACCTTACGATTTTTGAATTTTGGTGTCCATTCGACTCGGCATAAGCCAAGGAATCAGAGGAAGAAAGAATTTTTGTTGTGTGGCTTACGGTTCAAACGTTATTAGCATAAATCTTTTGAAAGTTTGAACAAGTGGTGGCGCTAGAGAGTTTGAGTTAGAGACTCCAAACTTGCTATGGTTAATGTTGGGACTGTCCTCTATCAGTGTGCAAAATTATACAACTTTCCCGCAAGCGGTTCTATGGGCTGCCATAGACTTGCGGCGGAAGAGGAAGAATAATAACTCCAAGGGATACAATAGGTGCCGTCGCACCTTCGGTGCTTGGCCCCTAATAATGATAAAAGGCAAAATGTCTTTTATTATTTATCCAAAAAAAGTCTTTAGAGTTAACAGGAAAATTTTAGAATTTGACAGAAAATGAAAAGAAAATCTTGGTAACACTTTACAATATGTGTACAAAAATATGCATTAATTCATGCTTAATTAATGCACAGATAATCACGAGTTAATGTATAATTCATGATGCACTAAAGCATTTATTAATGATTACTACATCAGCAACAATTGAACATTCTGTATGATTCATAGATTAAGTAATCATTAAATTGTTATTAGTAAACACATGCTAAATTCATATGTTAATTACTACTGTGTTCAAAGCTATGTACTTCAACTTCCAGTTGTCTTTAAATACTCATTAGTTAATGATTTGCAAATGTATCATTATATTGTGACTTTACTTGTTGAGGCACATGACAAACTAACTAATTGTAAATCCATAACCACAATGACATATTACTTAACAATTACTTACTAATTATGTGCCTCAACAAGTAAAGTCATAACATAATGATACATTTGCAAATCATTAACTAATGAGTATTTAAAGCAGACAACTGGAAGTTGAAGTACATAGCTTTGAACACTGTGGTAATTAACATATGAATTTACATCATTAGTTAATAAAATAAGTGATAAAGGAAATTAATGCATTATGACACATTTATTATTACTTAATATATGAATCATACAGAATGTTCAATTGTTGCTGATGTAGTAATCAATAATAAATGCTTTAGTTCATCATGAATTGTACATTAACTCGTGATTATCTGTGCATTAATTAAGCAAGATTTAATGCATATTTTTGTACACATATTGTAAAGTGTTACCAAGACTTTCTTTTCATTTTCTGTCAAATTCAACAATTTTCCCGTTAACTCAAAAGACTTTTTTTTGATAAATAATGAAAGACATTTTGCCTTTTATCATCATTATTCTTATTATTATGAAAGGACACGTCAGAAATGACAAGAAGTGACATGGGGGTGGGATCAGGAAAGGCCCCGAGTAGGGATTCAAACCCAAGACAGTGCTGCCCACAAAGCTATCGGCATCAACATCTTTGAAGGATATATAAGAGAATATAACAATATACATGTGCTGGTCATATAATTAGAATATCTTTAAAAAGTTGATTTATTTCACCAATTCAAGAAGTGAAACTTGTATAATGTACACATTCATTCCACACAGACTGATATATTTCAAGTGTTTATTTCTTTTACTTTTGATGATTATAACTGACAACTAATGAAAACCCCAAATTCAGTATCTTAGAAAATTAGAATATTACTTAAGACCAATACAAAGAAAGGATTTTTAGAAATCTTGGCCGACTGAAAAGTATGAACATGAAAAGTATGAGCATGTACAGCACTCAATACTTAGTTGGGGCTCCTTTTGTCTGAATTACTGCAGCAATGCGGCGTGGCATGGAGTCGATCAGTCTGTGGCACTGCTCAGGTTTTATGAGAGCCCAGGTTGCTCTGTTAGTGTCCTTCAGCTCTTCTGCATGTTGGGTCTGGCATATCACATCTTCCTCTTCACAATACCCCATAGATTTTCTATGGTGTTAAGGTCAGGCGAGTTTGTTGGGCAATTAAGAACAGGGATACCATGGTCCTTAAACCAGGTACTACACTGAAAAAAATGTTATGTTGAATTTACTTAATTTTATTACGTCAAGGGGTTGCACGAAATAAATTTATCTAAATCCAGATATATTTTTTAAGTTGAGAGAATTTATATTTTATAAGTTGAGTTTACTTATATTTTATAAATTGGTTGTACTTATATTTTATACATTGAGTTTATTAATCTCTTTTCCACAAACAACATTACAGTTTGACTTGATTTCTGTCATATATCCACAAATATTATTTGAGAACATCTAAACAGAGGTTTAGATGTTTTATTAAAAAAAAAAAAGTTTCATTTGACCTCACCATCATGGCGAACAGGGTTTACTTTAGTTGGGCTCTTGAGCCTTCACTTTCTTAATATAATTTTTTTGTTCTTTGGTTGCTGTAATTGTGTTTACAGAGCACATTTGTTATAGCGCCAAAAAAAAAAACAAGGGGAGGGCCTTATTAAATGTTCTTGGTTAATTATTATTGATGGTGTAATCATCATCCAGTGGTCTGATTTGCTGATATCGTTCTATGGTTTACCTCTTAGTTTCATGATATTTACAATAGTTGTATGAACTCTTACTATTACTACTTTAAGATCTCCAGCATTACTTAGACACACACAGACATCAAGAATTAGCATATGAATCTCAACAATGGTGATATTCAACAGCTGCATGCTGGGAGTCATGGGTGAGTTTTATAATCTGCTGTTACCCAGCATGCAGCTGTTGAATGTCACCATTGTTGAGATTCAAATGCTGATTCTTGATGTCTGTGTGTGTCAAAGGGACACTGTAGATTTCAAGGTTTAGTGTATAAGATAAACATCCATAATAGTTCATACACTTGTTGTAAACATTATGAAAATAATAGACTAACCACTGCATGAGATCAGTGCATCAGGCCACTGGATGTTAGTGATTTCCCCACAAATAAAAATTAACCAAAAACACCTAATCAGACTTCTTTTTGGCTTTGCTATTTTGCTGTAATAGATATGCTTCATACACATAATTATAGCAGCCAAAAAAAAAATCAAAAGTCAAGAGTCCAACTAAAGTAAACCCTGATCGCCATGATGGTGAGGTCAATTGAAACATAAAAAAAAAAAATATATATATATATATATATATATATATAAAACATCTAAACCTCTGTTTAGATGTTCTGAAATAATATTTGTAGATATATGACAGAAATCAAGCCAAACTGTAATGTTTGTGGAGTTGTTTAATCAGAGATTTAATGTATATTAAATTTATTATATTAAAGTTCATTTTATCTTTGGCTGTGTCTGATTCTTGTGTTTCTCTTTCCTTCTGTGATTCTGCTTGTAAACAGCAGGTGTTGATCATTATTGGTCAATCATGACATAATGATCTCCTTAACTCCAACACTGTGTCAATGCTACTTGAACACTCTGTAGTGTGGAAACACATGAACACTGAGCAGGGTTTGTTTAACACTGGGAAATATTACATAAACTTTACCTGTTTCATTTACGTAAGACTGATGTATTTGAATTACATTAAGTTTAATTGATTTGTTTAAATTAAAACTATGTAATCTAAATGCATGGAACTGATGTATGTAATTGAATTAAGTTTAGGGCTGAAATATTTTTTTGAGTGTATATGGAAATTAAATGAAACTTATTTTTTTCTAATTACTTTTAATTGAATGAAATTAACTTGTTTTAAACAAGGGCAGTGAATTTGAAAATTAATAATAAAAAATAAGTAGGATTAAATAACACATTAAAATCAGTGAAATTAACCAGATAAAAACATGTAACATTTACAAGGGGTCAGAATCATTTTTTTCAGTGTAGTAACTGTAGCAGAATCAATTTTCCATCAACTAATCTGTTCGCTCAGCGAACATTCAGTATAATCTTTATATCAACTCTAAGAAATGATATTTTCTTGGCCACAGAAAATAACTTTCTTAAAGTAGCATTGCATTAGAGCAAGTAGCTTGAATCGGAATCGTAAAGGGACATTAATTTGCAAAGCAGAATCAGAATCAAAACTCATGTAATTTGTGCACAATAGTTTATTAACGAAGGACTAACACATAACTAATCTAAACAAACAAACATGAAATCACTCATACATGGGGGAATGGTCAGTGAGAAGCAGTTAGAGAGAGACAAGAGAATGAAGCTATGGAAAGGGTCAGTTAACCACCTGCTGTGAAACCATCAGTGCTGTCTACAGCTTATACTAAACCTCTGTTTGTTTAGTTAAATGTATGATACTTGCATTGCCTTGGTCGTTGAACAAGTGTCCAAATGCAGTCTCTGGTGAAGGTCTTGATGGTTGGAGCAGTGGTGGTTTTGGAATCGTGATCACGTTCTTCTGGGTCCGAAGAGTGATGAACTCCAAAGATGTTCTGACTCGATGGTGACTGGGAGTTTCATCCCATGTGAAAAGTGAAGAAGAACCAAGAGCTGAGAGGGACCCAGCTGAAGTCCTGTGATCTTTGGGGAATGGAAAGACAAGGCCGCAAGGCCTGGCGCACGCTTAGGGAAGTCCTGAAGAGTTCTAGCTCATCTTCTTAGGTTCTCCAAGAACCACTGGCTGAGGCGAGTCATGAAGATGAATTCCAGGTTTGAGTGGAACTGTCTGGCTCTTTGTGGTCGAGAGCCACAGCTCTGTATGTTGGGCCTGTCGGGCCCGCCGGGCACGCCCTGTGCCGGCTCCGGCTCCCCGTGGGTTCCTCCACACGGGCAGCAATCAGAAGATGTTGCAGACGAAGGAGAAAGTGAAGAGAGAGAAGAAGAAGGAAGAAGGGTCGATGCCTTTAAACTCTCTGGAGGCTGTGCCTCCAGGAGGTCCATGAACCAATGGTAACTTTCACCTTTAGATCATTAAAATACGAACTCAAAGAGTCCAAGCATGACATAGGTGGGTCATACTACTAGTCATCTATCATAATACATGCATAAAACAGTAGAAAGACGAATACAAATACAACAGACAAAATTAAAATACAATGCAGTAATACTGTACACAATGACCTGGGCTATGTGTGATAGGAAGGTCAAAGAAAGGTTTGTCTGTGAATGAATAGGAAAGAGTCTATAGGCATTGTGTCTTTCCTATGGCAAATGTAGCATGGGCAGATGTGCATTCCTTGAAGCAATAAAACCTGTGGTATCAGATCGTTGTCCTGGCAACTGAGCCCTTTTGGGGTGTCAGTTGCTTTGGGGGGGTTTGTCTCCAGAGCTCCAGCATGTAGCTGGCCTGTTGTGTTTAAAGACTATTTGTTAATTGTAACAATTAATGTATGTCTGATTGGTCCAGACGCTACATATCTTCCCCCCTTTCGAACGTTGTTGTCTGTCCAACAGACAACAGCGAGCGATGTCCGAGGTGCAGAACAATCAGACACGCACCTGTCACTCATGGCTGGGAGAGAGCGGTGGCTCTCTGGCTGTTGGTGCCACTAGGAGTGGTTAGGGTGCTGTCAGGTGGTGTGCTGTGATGGTGTAGGCAGTAGCAAGGTGCAGGTCCTTGAGATTGTGCAGCAGGTGTCGTGGCAGTGTCACCTGTCGTCCTGAGGTGATTTGGCATGGGTCAAATGGTTGCTTTAGGTGTTGTTTGAAACAACTGGTTGAACTCTCACTTGTGAGAGGGCAGGTGATTCCGAGGGTCGCAGGGAATCGTAATGGAGATGGCAGTGTGAAGAGAGTTTCAGACTGACCTAGTGATGATGGCAGGAGGGCAGCAGGTGGTTGTTAGCCCTCTGTTCTGCTGGAACGTCACTAAAGGTCTGATGTTGGCAGTGTTGCTTTGCTTTGGTGGCAACACTGGTTTAAGCTTGCCTGAGTTGTGTTGGTAGAGGTTTGGCTGTTGGGCCTGTGGGCCCGTTGCTCTATCCAACATTGTCTGGCTGCTCCTGGGGTGTCGGCTGGTTTTGCGGGCTGCTCCTCCCCTGGAGGAGTCTGATGCTGTGTTATGTTTGACAAGGAGTCAAAGTTTGTCCTTTCTGGTACTTCCCAGTGGAGTTTTGTTCAAGGAGCTCTTTTGCTAGTGTCAGCAGCTCCTGTAACTCAACAGTGGGTGTGTCCAGCTGTTGTTGTGCAGCCTCCATTTAGCACCTGTGTGAAGGGTGTGAAGGAGGATGTGGCTGACTGCTGCTGGACATACCGTGGTGTTCGCAGGCTGAGGATGCCCTTTTCCATGGCTCCTCCCAGTGGTTGGTCTGGAACCTGGGTCTGTTGCCATGGCGATGGTTATGTCCTCTGCTGGCTAGTGTCTTTCTGTAGAGGGGCCCGGCATTGTGACAATGCTGGGTGCCTTCTGGTGCCTGCTTTGAATTCTGGGTTGTGCAGTCCAGAATCAGTGCGTTCTTACAAACACCTTTGGTGGAGGCCTTGTGCTTGTTAAAGGCCTTGTGTGTCAGGTCACGCAGTTGTTGAATAGGCATTGATTGAGGGCAGGCTAGAATGCCTAAATGGTGACTCACAATAGGATGCAGGTTTTGGAGGAAGAGGCTCTTGAAGCTGGTGTCCTCCTCCATCCCGGGTTCATTGCGAGCTCCGAAGTAAGCTCGTCGAAGTCTGTGGTAGTACACATGTGGAGTTTCATACCGGCCCTGTTTGGTGTCTAGTGCAGCGATCAGTCCGTGCTCAGATTCTGGGTCTGAGAATTCCTTAATGATGGCTTGTCTTAGCTGCTGGTAGTCCGATTGGATGTGTCCTGGCTGTCGAGCCAGGAAGCGTCGTACCTCTGGGCTAGAGGTGATCCAGAGCAGATAAAGCCTATCTTGGTAGTTCACACATTTCCAAGACTGAAGGAAAAATTCAATGTCTCTCATGTAGGTGTGGACGTCATGGTCACCTGCAAGTTCTGGTGTGAATGCAGGGATGTTTCTGGCCATTCGATTGAGTTCTTTGAGTGTCACTTCATGTATCACTTCAGAGTTCGTCTGAATGAATTCTGTTCCTTCTGCAGCTGCAGAGGTTTCCTGGAAACTGACTTGTGAAGTGTTAAGCAGAAGGTCTTGGCTCCCCCCTTTGTATCTGTGTACAGGGGCATGGGGGTTTGCACTGCTGGCTGTGTGACGTGCAGCAGGGGGTCTTTTACTTGAGTCCATGCATAGTCGGTAAGACTGTTTCAGTTCTCTCTGAACCATGTCAAGCTCCTCTTTAATGTTGCCGAATTGCTGAGTCAGGGTTTGGACTTCAGCTCTGGCTGCATTCAGATGGCCTTGTAGGGCCTTAGCTCTAGTGTCTCTCTCATTAAGTTCTACGTATGCTGTTCTTAACAGCGACTTTGTGTGAAACAGTTCTCTTTCCAGATCTTGTCTGGTGGCCTTTTCAAGCTGCTCTCTGTGTCTGGCAGCTGTCAGAGCCTCCTGAAGACTGGTGATTTCCTTCTGTTGTGCCGTTCTGTCAGGTTCCTCGCGCCTGTCCTGTTCCTTCTCTTGCTGAGCAGGTGTTGGTTCCCTTTGGAACTCTGTGACTTGCAGTTTCAGTTCATTTACCTCCTGTCTGAGGTCCTTGAGGGTGTGGGCCAAGGAGAAAATGATGCTGGTCAGCTCCTGGTTGTCCAGGCTGGGTGTGAGGTGTCCCCTGGTGTCGCAGTCCCGCTGTTCCTTTCTCTGCCATTGCAGGTTGTTGGCTGCTTTCGGCTGAAGGATGTCCACCACAGTGCTCTGCAGGGTCTCCAGGTGTTCCTGGTGGGTGGCAGGGCTGGATGTCTGAGGCATGCTGGTTCACTTGTGGGAACACGAGAGAGAAATGCAGACAGCAAATGCAAGTACGTACAGAGGTGTTAGCTATCTGTATAGGGAACGGCTCTCTAGGCCGTGTAAGGTGTGAATAGCTGGTTAGGGCAGCTAGTGAGGTGGGGGTGCTAAGATTTTGTGCGGGTCAGCACAAAGAGAGGGTTTGAGTAACTTTGATGGGCTGTAAGCAAGGGGGTCAGCTAATGACCAGGCTTTACCTGTAGTCAAATTATTACTCAAAACACTGATGGTTCACAGGTTTGGTCACTATGAAGGTGCCAAATAAACAAAACTGAAAAAATCAGAAAGAGACAGAGGGAGAAGGA
>VONZ01002969.1:0-31872 GCA_012976165.1 Labeo catla | reverse complement strand
ATGTTGTGTTGACCCAGGGACATCATTTATTATATCTCATGAAATATAAGACAAACCGTAATCAATCACTGTTTTACAACAACAACAACAACATCAATAATAGTAATAATAATAATCATAATAAGAAGAAACTACAAATACTACTATTAATAATAATAATATGAAATATTGTTGTTAATAATAATAATGTTGTGTTGACCCAGGGACATCATTCCTTATATCTCATGAAATATAAGACAAACCGTTATCAATCACTGTTTTACAACAACAACAACATCAATAATAATAATAACAAACTACAAATACTGCTATTAATAATAATAATATGGAATATTTTGTGTTAATAATAATAATGTTGTGTTGACCCAGGGACATCATTCCTTATATCTCATGAAATATAAGACAAACCGTAATCAATCACTGTTTTACAACAACAACAACATCAATAATAGTAATAATAATAATAATAATAATAAAAATAATAAACTACATATACTACTATTAATAATAATAATATGAAATATTTTGTGTTAATAATAATAATGTTGTGTTGACACAGGGACATCATTCCTTATATCTCATGAAATATAAGACAAACCGTTATCAATCACTGTTTTACAACAACAACATCAGTAATAATAATAATAATAATAATAATAATAATAATAATAATAAACTACAAATACTACTATTAATAATAATAATATTAAATATTTTAGTTAATAATAATAATTAATTTTGTGTTGACACAGGGACATCATTCCTTATATCTCATGAAATAAAAGACAAACTGTAATCAATCACTGTTTTACAACAACAACATCAATAATAATAATAATAATCATAATCATAATCAACATAAATAAACTACAAATACTACTATTAATAATAATAATATTAAATATTTTGTGTTAATAATAATAATGTTGTGTTGACCCAGGGACATCATTCCTTATATCTCATGAAATATAAGACAAACTGTAATCAATCACTGTTTTACAACAACAACAACATCAATAATAAACTACAAATAGTACTATTAATAATAAAAATATGAAATGTTTTGTGTTAATAATAATAATGTTGTGTTGACACAGGGACATCATTCCTTATAGCTTATGAAATAAACCAAACAGCAATTGATCACTGTATTAAAAATAAATAAATAAACAAACATTAATCAATCACTGTTTTTCAATAATAATAATAATAATAATAATAATAATACAAAAAATGTTGTTGACCCAGGGGCATCATATGTTGTGTTGACCCAGGGACATCATTTCTTATATTTCATGAAATATAAAACAATCAATAACTGTATTTCAGAACTAATGAAACTAAAAATAATATGATATATTGATATATTGTATTAATTAATGTATTTCTCTACAGAATGGAGGACTGTATTAAGAAAACAGTGTTGCGTGAAGAAAGACAAAGAGGTAAAAATAAAAATATTGCAGTTGATGTGCATGTCCTGAAGAAAGAAGAAAATCATGAGACATTCATTCAAGACACGCTTAAAACTTTGACCAACTTTAGAAACACAAATTCTGCAAGTCAAAAAGACAAGGATAAAGGATACTATATTTTCTACTGTATCCGGTCAGGGAACCCTTGTGATGGCAGTTACAAGACCTCAGGATGTATGGCTTACACATCATTTAAAGTTAAAGATGATTGGCTGAACCACAAAGTTATTGTACAACGTACCAGCAATGATCACAATGGACACAATGCAATGAAAAAGAAGGACACTTTCAAACAGTGTGTCCAGATTTGGTCAAACAAATTGAAGAATGGATCTCATTGGGGGTCAAGCCAGATATCATTCTACTGGAAGCCCACAAATGGTCCAGCTCTCGTGGACACACAGACCTGAACAACCGTCAGTACTTTGTTACTCCAAAGGACATTGAGAGTATTCGCACATGCTTGATTCGCCGAAGCCATTTGGATAAAGATGATGCTCTTAGTTCAGCCAAATTACTAACCAGTCAATGCAAGGACAGTGTCATTTTTTTTCAGCCTTTTTCAGATGATAAGGAACTTATAGTTATCCTTCAGACACCCAACATGAGAGAGAATCTAGACAGACATGGGAAGAACATTATATTTTTAGATGCCACTCATTGCGTCAACCAATATAACTTTCCACTCTATACACTTGCCGTAAGAGATGACTATGGCCATGGAGTTCCAGTTGCATTTATAATTACAAGCAATGAAAAACAGGCAACATTGGAGACAGCTTTGCAAGAATTAAGAAGAGTGTGTCCTACTGCACCAAGGTTTGTATTATTTGGGTTTACATTGGTTTAAAACGAACATACTTGTAGTATTAACATTTGGCTGGCTATACAGATGTCACTGCTTTGCCTAAAATTACTCACTTTTTAATTTGTCTTTTTTGTTTGGTTGGTTGTTGTTTTTTTTTATATTTAAATTTGGTTTTAAAAATCCATCTAAACATCCTTAAAACATAATCAATTTACTTTCTAATTTAATTTCAATTTAAAAAAAAAATAACTGCATGGGATTAAGACATAAGAATCTTTTTCTGAGAATGTATCGTTCATACAAATACATTAGGTTTTACTGCACTGATAAACTTGTTCAGATTTTATAATAAAGTGAATAACAACCTGCCAGTGCATTAAGACTAATGTATTTGTCAAAATGCATCATGACTAGAAGTGGTCTTTTTTATGAAGTATTGCTTCTAAAATAAATTGGTCTTTTTTTGAAGGGTAGTTATTCATTACTACAGGAACAAGATAAAAATGCTCAATAAGATTAATTTTTGGGTGGCTTAGATAATTTGTAAGGACCTACAATATATACAGTGTATGAAAAAGACAAACAAGTTAGCATTGCTAAACTGTTTATTCATATTTCTGGTATACTATTTGTTTTTTCCTTAAGGTGCTTCATGGTGGACAAGGATATGTGTGAGATGAATGCCTTGCGGAAAGTCTTCCCGGAATCTGATATCTTGCTGTGCTGGTATCATGTTATGCAAGTATGTAAATATGAATACATAAATATATACAATGTAGGAACGCTGTAAGTTTTACAGATTATCCTTAAATTTACATTTAAAAAACATATTTCATTTAATGATAAAATGTTAACGTGCCATCCTTTTAAAAGTACTGAAATCATGGTAATGTACATGAATCTGAAATAATGAAATAAACATTCATTTGATAACATTAGATGTAACATATAACCCTAATGAACGTAATATATATATATATATATATACCTTTTTTTTCACTGTAAATTATACATTATATAAAATTATATATTTTCTTCAAAAAACGTATTTTACCATAACATTACTGAAATGTCCATTACAGTTTTTCACAATACATAGTAAAGGAACTTACTGTTAACCATTTAATAAGTTTTTCATGTAGCATTATTACAGTCTTTTACTGTAAAATTCAGTTTTTTTTACAGTGTATATGTATATATTCAAATGATATTTGAATCATGTACCAGTATAACTTGAAAAATTTGTTTTCAGGCTGTTGTCCGTTGGCTTTCAAAGACAGACTCTGGAGTCAGTGGATCATCAAATACTGATGTTAGGACAGAAATAATTTCCTTTATGAAAAAGATGAAGCTTTGTGCAACAGTATGTAAAAATTAACAATTCTGTTTTCTTAATTGTACTGTTACTATTTATAAATAATTTTATGGACAATTTCAAATCAGTCATTCTTTTTCATTTTGTCAAAATAGCAACATGATTTTAAGTCAACTGCTGAGCAGTTCCTCCAGAGGTTTGAAGATTTCCCAGCTCTTTGCTTGTACTTCAAAGATTATTGGCTGGAAATAGGACACACATGGTCTGACTTTGGACGGTGCTACAACCATGCTGACTCTGATACAAACAATCTTGTTGAAAGGTAATATTTACAATTAACCTCCATTATGAATTTATGCAAATTATTGAATGTCACATGCATTTGGAATGTAATCAGTACTAAAATGAACATCATCACATTTATACACCTATTAATTTTCTTTACTTGTCCAATTAGGTTTTTTCATCGCCTGAAGTATCAGTTTTTGGGTGGCATTAGGAACCGCAGACCGGATGATCTTATCAGCATTCTCCTCAAAAAGACAGATGGATACTTCCAGGTCATTCAGGATTTGCAGGCAGTTGGAAGAATAAAAAATGCCTCTTTGAAGTCAGGAGAAATTCTTAAGTCAGCCGCTAGATTGGTGGAAAAAGGTTGGCAGGATAGCATTCATCTTACATCCCATGACATGTACCTTTATGAAGTTCCATCAGAACAAACCCCTGGTCTATCCTACAAAGTTTATCCTTCTGAAAGTTTTTGTAGCTGCCCAATAGGAATCAGAGGACATCGCTGTAAACACCTTGTACTTACTGATTTGCTAAGTGAACATGATTTTCAGAAGTTTCCACCTTTGGAATTTCAAATGAATGCACATGCTAGTGTACTTAAGCAAAAGAAGCTTTACTCAGTGCTGTGCTTTGACACAAAAGAGGTAAATGTAAGAAGTTTATGTAATGAGAGAATTTATCACACTTCTGCTACAACATTTCAATGTACCTGTTGTACATACTCTTACAATGAGAAATGTGCTTGCCTTCTCCTGGCATGTGAATTATTTGATGTCACATTAACAACAGATGTACGTACTCTGTGTCATGAAGACACATCAATGCAGTCAAATGTGACCACTGTAACCACTAAAACTGAAGTACAGATGTTGAATGAAATATTGGAGACTGTTCACAAATGGCAGACAATTCCTCAGCACATTAGCCAGCAAATCAAAGACCTGCATGATACTGTAACAAGTGCCAGCAGGACTGGAACTTTATTTCCAGCAGTAACTGTTGATTTGACAAGAAAGATAAGGCCATTGTTTCCACACAGAGCAAAACACATGAAACAGAAATATGGAAAAAAAAAGACGACTAACTAAATAAGGGGGAAAAAAATCCAAACATAAATGTTATGCATGTCACTACAACAGAATGTAAAATGTTCATTTAAAATTAACTCGCTACATGTGAGCATAATTGAGCATATAAGAACTTAAGTGAAAACGACAGTTTTTTCTTTGTTTGTTTATTGTAGTATGTGTATTTACGTTGTTTTAAAAATAGGAAATGTGCAGAATTTTAATGCCATGTTTAAGTGTAAATTAAGCACTGTGAACAATGAACATTTATCTAGAACATACATCTTAACACCATTATTTACAACAGTGATATGTTACTCTATATTGGAATCAATTAAATGAAACATTAATTGACTGAGATGTTTGTTACCATTTAATAATGACTTGTTATTGTGTTTCTACTTAAACTGACTGATTAAAAATGAGATGACAACATCAACCACCTGTGGTCCAAATGTATGGGTCAGCAGACTAAAAGGTGATTCCTCTCCCAGTTTTTCCCTTAGCAAGTGCTGGAGAGTGCAGAGTGTATTCCTGTCAAAGTGGACAGATTTGTAAGCAAGAAGGCACATTTTAAAAGCCAAATGTGACCCTGGACCACAAAACCAGTCTTAAGTCGCTGGGGTATATTTGTAGCAATAGCTAAAAATATATTGTATGGGTCAAAATGACTGATTTTTCTTTTATGGCAAAAATCATTAGGAAATTAAGTAAAGATCATGTTCCATGAAGATATTTTGTAAAATTCCTACTGTAAATATATGAAAACTTAATTTTTGATTAGTAATATACATTGTTAAGAACTTTATTTAGACAATTTCAAAGGCAATTTTCTCAATATTTGATTTTTTCAAATTCCAGATTTTCACATAGTTGTATCTCGACCAAGTATTGTCCTATCCTAACAAACTTATGACTGGTTTTGTGATCCAGGGTCACAAATGTGAAAAGCAACTTACTTTGCAACCTTTGCCTCAGCAGTTGGAATACTTGCACTTGTGTCTACATTGACATGTCGCCCAAGCATGGCTCCCATCTCCTCGGCTAAGTCTGTGGCCTCCCCTTCACTGAGAGCAGAGAAGATGCTTATTTTTGACTTGGCCTTTTTTGGTCATTGTTCTCTGAGCTCCTCTGGGAGATCCTCTTTACGAACCTTTAGATAAAGCCAATGTTATGCTACTGTTATGTAAATTTGGATCTAACTTGAAAGTACAAGCAATAGCTGTGCAGAGCATGTACAAACCCTAATTAGGCTTCTTAACATATTGTTTGACATGTTTTCTGCCATGATCCTTCTTTTTAGTTCATCTTGGGTGACAATGTACTTCCTTTTGGTGCCTGGCACTGACAGCCTTCCCAGAACTGTATAGTTTCTTCCCTGAGCTGTTCTGTCTTCTCCTCCCTCAGGTGTGTTTTCTTCCTTTCTACCCTCCATTTCTCTTTCTTTGTCTATGCTTTCCTGTTGCCCCCTCTCAGCAATGTTTTGCTCTTCTTCACTTTCTCTTTCCTCTGATTTGTTTTTGTCTGCTTCTTGTCCCTGTTCTGTATAGGCATAACTCAAACAGTAAGTCAGCAGTATTACAAGATTAACGATACATTTATATCATTTGCCAAAATCAAAACATCAGAAAGTCATGCTTGTGCACACTACATTGTATTTAATTTAATTATGAATTAAAATTGAGTTCTGATTTAATTAGTTTCTTCAGAATTCTCTAATGTTGCTTAAAAAACATAATTCAACCCACCTTCTAAACTACTTCGCATTGTATCCCTGATCTTTGCACGTGTTGAAAATGCATCAGTCAGTGTAAACCAGGAAGTACAGTCAAGCTCATCGATTAGTTCTTTGGGAGGATCCTAGAGGAAAGAATTAAAATGTACATATGAGTAAAAATGCACATTTTCTTTTTGGTGACAAGGAAAGTGACAGATCTACCAATTACCTTTGTTTTCAGAACTTACATTCAGAAAGTGCTTGGCATAGAGTAACACAAATATGCCGCATTCAGAGCTGTTTCCTTGCTGTTCAGGTACCTGCACTTTCAGCGCTGGCATAGAATCTGCAGAAAATATCCGGGGCTTTTTTTTTGTGTTGTTCCACATTGCTGTCAAGTAACTGAAACAAAATGTTTTATTTAATTTATTCCTCTATGGCAGCCACATTTTATTTACATTTTTAATGCATACCTTGTCCTGGGTTTGCTACATTATGCTTACTCTTATATCTTAAAGGGATAGTTTACTTTTACAAACCTACTCATCAACATCCTCTGTGTTTAACAGAAGAAAGTCATTCATGTTTAGAACAAAATGAGGATAAATAAAAATGTTTTTATGAGCTGTATTTACATATGAAGAGTTCAGATGCAAAAGCCTGTTAATCCATCTCACGTAATTCTTAAAAATTATCATTTCTTTCTGGCTACTTTGTATTGGTTTCTATGGAAGTACCGGTACTTCTGATTGAGCTGAGGCTGAAATTTAGCGAATCTGAAGTAACAGTATTTGATGGACATATACTATGTGTTAAGAGCATTCACTTAGTATCATTATCTCATTTTTAACCGAGATGGCTTTTAGCTGGTTTTGCATCTGAACTCTTCATATACACATCTGGGCAAATATACAACAGAACCAACCTTCGAATGTTTTGGAACACCTCCATGCTGTCACTCACTTGCACAGACTGAGAGTCTAGCATTAAAATGCAAGGCCTAAAAGTTTAACATAATAATTATTCACAGAGAAATCCTGGATTAATTATACACTGTAAAGGTTTGGTAAAGGACAAGAAGCAGCTGCATTTTTTAATTGGGGCAACAGAACCAATTTTTATTTATTTATTTATGTATGTATGTATTATTTAAATGCAACATACATACTGTATATACCTTTTTCTTTGAAACAATTTTCTCCCTTTTTTAATGTATTCCACTTCTTCATTTCCAGGGAAGCACACTATTATGAGTCTCCAGTGAATTCTGAAAAAGCATTAATAGACAATATAAATAAAACTGTTTTTGATAATTACACAGTGCTAGTATTTTAAGGTGCAAAATCATACCCTTAATTACAAACATTTATTGTTACTGTTGCACTTGACAAATCATATTTTCCAGAAAGCTTTGAAGAAAAAGTTATAACAACCAGTAAATAATGTACAATTCTTACCCAAGAACATTCTCAACAATCAAAAGATAGTCCTTACGAAAAATGTCCTCATGCTTTGTCCAGCTGATGACATCTGTAAATCCACTATAATTGCATAGATATTGCATAGACACGACAAAGAGGGTAATCATGTGGTTACAATTTAATTGTTCAATAATACAATTCAGTATACAATTATGACAGTACAATACATCTACAATATATAAAAATAAACTGATTTTGCAGTTCAGCTGAATTTAATGATTCCTTTATCTTTCTTATCATATGAACTCCTACCTTGCTTTTAATTTAGTGTAAAAGTGCACTGGGTAGATCAAAGATTTCCGCCTTTTATGAGGTCCTAACTCATCATGAGCAGACCTAGCTAGATTTTAAAATGAGAAAATGATTCCTAAGAGTATTAAAATATATCAGTTTTTAGATGTTTCAAAAGAATTACCTCAACTGAATGTCCATGACAATGTCATCCAGCCACATTCCATCATCTAATGTTGCCAATGACTCTTTTGTCAGTATGGGCACACCAAAAGACCTTAAGGAAAAAAAATAAATAAATAATACAAAAACACATTTTCATACAAATGTATGCAACTGCTGGTTTACGGTATAAAAGACAATGGTTTATTCATTGTTTACCCTTTTTCTTTCTCCATAGATGAGCACTATCTGTATAAAGAAAGAAAAATAATGTAATCATTAAGCAATTTAAATGATGTTGTTATTATTAGGTCTTATCTCTTGATCATATTCAAATTATATGAAGGTTTAACTTTATTATTATTTAAACACAGTAATTGATTACTGTCTGTCTTATATTTCAATAGCTATAAGCAATGATGTCCCTGGGTCAACACAACATATTTAATATTATTATTATGAGTAGTCTTTATTATTATTGTTGTTATTGTAAAACAGTGATTGATTACGGTTTGTCTTATATTTCATGAGATATAAAGAATGATGTCCCTGGGTCAACACAACATTATTTATATTATTATTAACACTAAATATTTCATATATTATTATTATTAATAGTAGTATTTGTAGTTTATTATTATTATTATTATTATTATTATTGATGATGTTGTTGTTGTTGTTGTAAAACAGTGATTGATTACGGTTTGTCTTATATTTAATGAGATATAAGGAATGATGTCCCTGGGTCAACACAACATTATTATTATTAACACAAAATATTTCATATTTTTATTATTAATAGTAGTATTTGTAATTTATTATTATTATTATTATTATTATTATTATTATTATTGATGATGTTGTTGTTGTGGTAAAACAGTGATTGATTACGGTTTGTCTTATATTTAATGAGATATAAGGAATGATGTCCCTGGTCAACACAACATTAGTATTATTAACACAAAATATTCCATATTATTATTATTAATAGTAGTATTTGTAGTTTATTGTTATTATTTATTACTATTATTATTGATGATGTTGTTGTTGTTATTATATTTAATGAGATATAAGGAATGATGTCCCTGGGTCAACACAACATTATTATTATTAACACAAAATTTTATATTTTTATTATTAATAGCAGTATTTGTAGTTTATTATTATTATTATTATTATTATTATTGATGATGTTGTTGTTGTTGTTGTTGCTGTTGTTGTAAAACAGTGATTGATGACTGTTTGTCTTATATTTAATGAGATATAAGGAATGATGTCCCTGGGTCAACACAACATTATTATTATTAACACAAAATATTTCATATTATTATTATTAATAGTAGTATTTGTAGTTTATTATTATTATTATTATTATTATTGATGATGTTGTTGTTGTTGTTGTTGTAAAACAGTGATTAATGACTGTTTGTCTTATATTTAATGAGATATAATATAACGTCCCTGGGTCAACACAAGATATTTCCATATTACTGTTGCTGAACGGCAAACCCCGGACTGTTTTATACCCAGTTCATCTGCGAAAGTGTTTCGTTTCTCTGTTTTCAGATGGATTTGTATAAAAGCGTCTACTAAATGAATAAATGATAAAGTGATAAGTCGACAGGCGCGCCAACGTGTTCGCGGGGAAAACACCTTCCTGGCTCAGATCGGGAGTTTTCCTTTCCCGGTAGGAAGGGTTCAGACGATTACCCTTATGAACGGCTTAGCTAACGCTAGCGTAAGCAGTGATTTGATGATGAAATTGAATTTAACACATTATGCTGAGCAGGGACACAACTTACATGCCACATTTTTTTTAAAAAAACGACCTTACCTCGGACTAAAAAGTGGAGACGGCACTTGATGTGACTTGAAAGCTGAAATTCAAAAACGGGCGCTTAAAGGGGATGACGTCACGCGATGCTCTGATTGGTTGAACAATTTTACCTTAAGCTCCTCCCTTGTTGACCCGGGAACGCGTCTAACTCTGCAAAATCAGGACGTGCCTTCTTGCACATTCCACTTTCAAAGTGAAAATATCAGTATGTGGTGTTGAATGCACATTAAGTTTTATTCGAAACAAAATTTTGGCAATGTTATTAAACTGTTTATTGTACGTGTCGCAATAAAATGAATGCTTGAGAAGAGCTAAAAGATTAATGCTCTATCACATTTGAAAATAATGTACCACCTAAACTCTAACCCAACACTAAACCTAACTGAGTGTTCACAACCCCCAAAAAATGAAATGCAACCTGAAGCAACTGTCTCATTTTATCCTGCTTCTACAAGTCTTTGAGCTCTTTAATTGTGACTTATGTTTCATACGACTCATACCCAAGTGATCAACATCACAAGTGCATTGCTGTACCAGGTGTGCTACTGAGCAAATTACTATGTCAGAAAAGCCACAAATAGTGCACTAATTATGTGATGCACAAGTCAAAATTTATTTGTCTACAAATCATGCGCTATAGTAGACGCGTAAGGTCATAACCTAGTATTAAGGAACTATGTGAAAATAATAAATACATAAATAAATACAACATGATCTAATGATAATTCGTATGTATTTTATGTAAAATGTGATTCTACAAAACGCACATTTACTTACGTTTTTCCAGACACTAAAACATACAATACTGACGTTTTTACAGCATCTAAACGTACTAATACTTACATATTTTCTGCATTTAAAAGGACAATACTGACGTATTGACGATACCTAAAAACGAATCCTTATGAACAGTGAAATTGCGGCATTAATTTCATTATTGTGGTTTTTATTTGTCATACCAATGATCTTATTTTTTCAACTGCGTTATTAAATTGTTAATCGTTTATTTAATATGAAATTATAACATTTAATTCTGTTCTGTGTGATTTCTGCTGCCGCTCGTTTCCAAGAATAGGCCTACATAATGTTAAACAAGACTACACTTTAAATCCTTAAAATAAATAACATTTCTGCAATCATTTAACCATTCATGTAATATTAACATGATGGGACACAAAAGGCTTTTTCTCCGACATGCTGTAAATAACAGTAGAACCATAAAACATACACAGAACACGCATCATAATTACAAAATGAAACAATTTTATTTGTGCGCTGTAATCCACATCTTGAGAATCCATACGATTTTGAGGAACGGACCCAAATTCAAGTCTTTATCCGGTGATCTTCATCTCCATCCCAAGCAGCGACTCCAGCAGCAACAGCAATAAACCCGTGCTGAAGTGCATTGTAAAAATTCAAATATTGCCGCATCAAGATGTGCAGGAAAATCGAACAGTCATTGGCTCTCGCCTGCATTCGTCACAGATTATGACATGATCGTGATTCTGGTGAGGTGTGTTTGAATGATGCACGCGCGCCTTCACAGAGTGGATAGGGAAAATAATCTGGATAATATTTTCAGTGATTAACAACTTAAATTCTGCTTTGCACCTCACACAAACCTTATTCTGCCAGAGAGGACTGCGGCTGCAATGCATCATCATTTGGTACTGTGTTTGACATTTTTGCAATAAATAAATGATTGCGATTGCACTTATTTCTGTCATGTGTTTTTTTTTTTTTTGAGTTATGGTTAGGTTTAGAGGCAGGAGAGGGACTAGTGACTATAAAAAATATGTTTATTCTATATTGTTACTAAAATGGTCATTTCCCTGCATGTTTTGGTCAGTTATGTTTATATCCTTTTATATTTACTATAAAATGGGTAGGTTTAGGTTTGGGGGTAGGTTAAGGGGGCTAAAAATCTAAATCGCTTATTAATAAAAATATAAAAATGCATATTTGCTTTAAAATGGGTAGGTTTAGGTTTGGGGATAGGTTAAGGGGTTAAAAATCTAAATTGCTTGTTGATAAAATGATAAAAAGGCATTGATACGAATATCTTAATGATACAAAAGATATGTAAATATTTAACCTTTTTTTAGCTAAAAATACGTAGCGATTTATATGTTTTAAATGTTAAAATACATCTGTACGTGTTAGCATCAATATATATATATATATATATATGTATATATATATATATATATATATTTTTTTTTTAATAATAAAGTTAGGGTTAATAATTTATTATTAATAAAGCTTAAATAGCTTAAGAATATGCTAACACCAATCTAAATTAAAGTCAATTGCAAGTTGAGTTTCTCACTTAAGTGTCCCACTTAGAGTGTTATTTAGAGTGTTCCAAATCAGTCTCTTATTAGATTCCATGACGGCTAGAATGTTGTCTTAGAGAAGGCAGTGGTGCAGCTCACTAGGTTTTGGAACACAGCTAATGAATGATACATGAGGTTAGTAGCCCTCCTTTCAATAGGTTGCCTTCTACCTTTAGTGATTATCAGAATAACATTATAAATGCATTGTTTCTGCAGGTCCAATGGGTTTACATGTCTTCACATCCCTTTTAAGTCTTTGATGTGTGTAATCTCATCTGAGGTGTGATTTCATTAAAAATGTACTTAATAGATAGTTTGTGCCAGTGTTAAAATCTAGAGCTAGTTGCTCTGCAATGCAACAAAGTTATGGAATGCTAAACAAGCATTTTATCTGTAACTGTACAATACGAAGCCAATAAAGTCACAAAGACTATTGAGGGCAAAAGAGCTCAAAATGAAAGTTCAGTTATATTGACATGACCAATAAGGCTATGCCTTTATTCCTTCATAAATATTAAAATGCTTGCTGTCTCATTAGCAAGTTTGCCCTTTTCAGTGGAAACTTTGAAAAATCCCATGCTAGATAAAAGGGGGTTGGGTGTGTGGAATGATAAGAGAGTTTAGAGCAGCATCGAGTGTCCTTTATTGGCAAACACAAAGCGCACACACATATACCATGGCCAAGATTTCACTTCATCTATTATACAGGGATCAAGTGTGAGACAGATTGTTTCACTGCAATGAGATGCGCCGTCACAGAAGTGACCAATAAAATGCATTTCACTTTAAGGACCTCTGAACATGCTGTTTCCTCTGTAAATGGCTGCTGAGAGTTTTGGAATCTGTGCAATACGTTGGAAAATATCCATTCTGTGCATGCACAATGTGACACTGGCTTCAACATAAATGGATGCAGTATGATTAGAGTTTGCAAATTCAAAATTCATGCCTTGCTTAATGAATCCTAAGAGATATATTGTATTATACATCTGCCAATCTGCCTTGCTAGTTTGAAAATGTGTCCAAGCCTCCATTAATTTAAAAATGTCAAGTTAAAACTAGCAATGATAACTCTTTCAGTTTCAGAAGTTACTGGAGTAAGAACTAGGCAGTCTGCTTCTCTGATATTGCTTTGTTTAAATGTAGTTCTGCCGTGACAACTCTCTGAGGGATCGGCATGTTAATACATGACAAAGTTTATGTATTTGGTCTGCTACACTGCTGCAGCAGAGCTAGTACCAAGACTTGCTACTGCCAATACAGTACATCCACAACATGTTACTGTGAGCATGTAAGAGATACTGCAAATATAACATACATGAAAAAACCCCCATATAGCATACATGAATCATCTCGTAGCAGATCTATGCAAGTGGACCTGGGAAAGGTGGAGGGTTTCTAAAGCAAGCTGCAAACTGCTACAACAAACACTAGTTGAGCTCTGTGGCTACCGACACAGGAGAGAACCAATCAGCTGTGCCATGTGATGATAATGCCATTAT
The DNA here is from genome assembly GCA_012976165.1 of Labeo catla. NCBI lineage: Eukaryota > Metazoa > Chordata > Actinopteri > Cypriniformes > Cyprinidae > Labeo > Labeo catla. The sequence goes on along the minus strand of VONZ01002969.1, from coordinate 17,647 downwards.
GTAAGTTTGAGTTAGACCTATCGGACTGTGCCATTTAGAGGCAAAAATTAATTGTAAGTGGTATACAACTTTAAATACAGTATTGTCCGTTAATTTATCTATATTTGAAAATATACAGCCTGGTCATATTGTTATAGGTAGGTATTTACACATAACGTTTAGAGGCACAAAACGTACATTTTTGTACGTTTTTATTGATGCTAAAATGTACAGTTTAGACATATTTCAACATTTAAAACGTACACATCACTACGTATTTTTAGCTAAAAAAAGCACAATATTTACATACCTTTTATATCATTAAGATATTCGTATCAATGCCTTTTTATAATTTTATCACCAAGTTTTTTTAATAAGTGATTTAGATTTTTAGCCCCCTTAACCTACCCCCAAACCTAAACCTACCCATTTTATAGCGAATACTCATTTTTATCATTTTATCAATAAGCGATTTAGATTTTTACACCCCTTAACCCACCCCCAAACCTATAAAAAAAAAAAAAACCTATAGCGAATATAAAAGGATATAAAACATAACTGACCAAAATATGCAGGGAAATTACCATTTTAGTAACAATGTAGAATAAAAATATTTTTTTATAGTCGCTAATCCCACTCCTACCTTTAAAAGTAACCATAACTCTCTCTGTACAGAAATAAAGAAAAAACAGGACAGACAAATAAATGCAATCGCAATCATTTATTTATTGCAAAAATGTCAAATGCAGTACCAAAAAGCCGCAGTCCTCTCTGGCGGAATGCGGAAGGTGTTTGTGAGGTGCAGAGCAGAATTTAAATTGTTAATCGCTGAAAATATTATCCAGATTATTTTCCCTATCCACTCCGAGAAGGCGCACGCATCATTCAAAACACACCTCAGCAGAAACACGGTATTATGCATGGTGTGTCAGCATGCAGGGGAGAGCCAATGAGCGTTCGATTTTCCTGCCGTAAAACCTGTTGTTTCTTGATGCGGCACTATTTGAATTTGTAAAATGCACTTCAGTGCGTGTTTATTGTTCTTGCTGCTGGACTCGCTGCCCGAGATGGAGATGAAGATTGCCGGATAAAGGCTTGAATTTCAATATTCATAAGGATTCGTTTTTAGGTGTCATCAACACAGCAGTATTGTACATTTAAATGCTGAAAATACGTTTAGATGCTGTAAAACGTCAGTATTGTATGTTTTAGTGTCTGGAAAAACCTTTTTATGTAAAATGCATAGGAATTATCATGAGATCACGTTGAAATTTAGTAGTCAGCATTTGAAGTCGATCAAAACCTCAATATCCGTTCTTGTCTTAGGACAACTTTGATTTTTGATCCACTTCAAATGTTGACTACTGAAGTTCCACACAAAGCCACAACAGAACCATTACAACACACACTAGTGGTGTTTTGTTTCTGAATGATTTTGTGTTTTTGAACAAAGCAGTGGAGTAAATTATTCAACGACTCATTATAGTGACAGTCGCTTGTTTCATTCCTAAAAGGAGTTAACAGTTTTGACTCACTTATAAAGTAGTTCAATGTCTTTGGGCTCTTGTTTTGTATTTTAGTTTGTATATCTGTTCCTGTTTATTTCCCCCCTTGTTTGTCTAATTGTTTCCACCTGTGCCAACACTTGGGGTGAGCGGGGCACAAACTAACGTGGGGTTAGTTGTCTCATGTGCTGTGAAAGCTGTGTGTGGAGGGAGGGGAGTGTTTTTCTGAATGTCTGAATGTGTTTCATCTATTTGCGCACATTGTTTTGAACTATACTGTATAGCTATGTTTTGCGATCAGGGCCGTCACACGTATGGTTGCGATGTGTTCATTGTAAACCTGAAAAATTAGAATTTTTTTTAATTCTTAAAAAACGCCATTATTTTATTTGAAAAAGTTATTCATTTTATTGATAAAATATAGTTTGTCGTGTATATTTTTTTCATTCGATCAGACAATATTTTAAGCTGTCATATGGTCATGTCAAATCATCCTTTTTTCTATAAATATTTTAAAATAAATATTTTTGAAAACTACTTTACAACTCTGCATCATTGGTATTTCGACTGGACTTTTCCTGCGGGGAAAAAAAAAAAAAAAGCATAGATTTGGAATAGCATGAGTCTGAGTAAATGATAGCAGAGGTTTCATTTTAGGTTCCCTGATTTCCCTTGACTCGGCTGTCTTCAGGCCCCACAAGCTATATGAGTAAAAAAAAAAAAAAACTATATAACTGCAACCACATTTTTCGTTGACAAAAACCCCTCATAAAACAAACTGCAGATGCATTTTCTCTCTTTGTGGTCTCTCTGCTCTTACATCTGTGTGTGTTCATACTGACAGCTGAAGGCAACAAAACAACAGTGTGTGCATCTCTTTGCCTCTTACTCACACAAACATGTCTCTCTCATGGGAATCTATCTTCTCATATCAAAACAAAGGGTATTCATCAAAGGTCTGTATCCTGGCTGCCACATCAAAACAACATAAGTGATAATAAAGAGCAGAAAATAATGTTGCTGCCAACAATACAGAAAGCTTTCTGGCTTCTCTGCATAAAGCCAGTGATTTCATCTCATTTTGGTTTTCAAAACCTGCTCATAAACAAGAGATACATTGTTATTATTCCATCAACTAGTCCATCTGTACACAACACGGTAAACAAAAGGGTGGCCGCTAGAGTGACACTTCCTGCTGCAACCACTGGAAAAAAAGTTAACTTTTGTTTGTTTGTTGGTCCAGCTGTGTTTGAAAGTTTCTGTCTGCTACTTGTTACTTGTCTGTCAAGCCTGATCAGAGCAGCAAACATGTCCTATGACCACATCATTAATCAGAATGTTCAATCTTTATGGACAGAAATCCATTGTCAGAAAGGCAGAAGGTTGCATATTATTGCTAAATATCAGGAACAAACATTTGGTATTCATAAATAAAGTTTGACAAAAAATCCAAAAATTGTTTGTGCATTCATTCATTCATTCTACACGTATAGAAAAGAACAACATTGACAAATACAAATATATTTACAAAAATACTGGTTTTATTAAATTTTCTTTCATTTTAGTCAAGGACTGTTGAAGGGAACGGTTTTATTATGTATACTATCTTCTAAACTGTAGCAATATTGTGGTGTCCATATATTTTGTGTCATATTCCCAAACCCTACAATAATAAATATAATAAAACCATGTGTTCAGTTCTGTCAGTCCTCTTTTATGTGGGTAATTCTACTACTTCATGAACCAAGATTAACTGATTTAAGACTTGTTCACACCAAGGACAATTACCATGGGCCATATTTACTAAACAGGGCAATTTATGTAAGAACACAAACCCATGAAAGCACAGATGGGAGTGGAAAGTTCTATCGATGATCTACTGACAATACACAAATGAAAGAACACAGACGCAGCCAGATCATTTCCATAATGACCATTGCAATCTACCAAGAGCAGCGCAAATTAATGTAGTGTCGCAAACAAACAAACCAGATTATAATCAGGTGTTGGCGATCTACTAACAACACAGGTGAAAAATGGGTTAAAGGGACAATATGTAAGATTTTTGTAATAAAATGTCCAAAAAGCACAGTGTTATATATTTCATGCAGTTGTGTACTTACGTTATCTCAAAACTTCTTAAGGATTTGTAAATCCAGAGAAATTCCAGTTTTAAATAATGACTTGTCCCTGGTCATTGTTGCCTATCAATGACGCAATATCCACGCTATCCTCGGTTTCCGCTTATGATACTATGGCAACACACGTGGACAAATGTAGAAGTTGTAGTTTTACCGCATGCGGATCTACATAGAAACTTCCTATAGACGCGCTATTTGAGCAGACTCTGTTTTTCCGATGAGTATGAGTAATGGTGCATGAGCGGAACACACATTCATAGAGCGGAATATTGAGCAGAGTGTCACACCGCCCAGTGACAGCGGCTAGAGGAGAGTGAAACTGCGCGCTGAACACTGCCGGTCAATGCGGTGCTAGTGTGCCATATATAGGCCTATAGGCCAAAATGCCATTTTCGGCCGATAATTTTCGGCAGCCGAAAATTTGGTGCATCCCTAGTTTTTATCAAGTCTGGTGAGCAAACCTATGGTAATGTAATTAAATACAGTATGTGCTTCACAAAAGCATTTAGCCATACTTGCAAATACGGTGGGTTCGTTCAAATTTACTTTTAGAACGACTGTTTTACACACGTAAAAATGCGTATCATTAACCCACCAAATCATGACAAATCAGTAAAAGGCTAATATTGAATTAAATTTCATGTTCTTTGCAGTTAATTCATTTTGATGACATAAAATATCGTTATTAAATTTACAGGTAAGTTAATAAAAAAGTAATACATTACCTCATCCGTGAGCATGATTTGTGAAAACGACATCTCCCAACGTTCCATGCTCCGTCATTGTGTCATCGAGCTTGGCCCCTGTTATTGTTCTGAAAATGCAAAACTGATGCAAGTTTCAGAACTTTCTTGTTAGTCTAAAAACAGCTTATATTGAAGCCAGTCTGCCAAAATGACTGGTTGTGTAATACGCCGCTTTATGATGTAGTAGTGTGGCTAAACACCACCTCCTCAGAAGAAGATCAACACCTACTTCTATATCACTGCCTGTTTAGCCCTGCCCTCTGATTCTCACATGTAGTAGGTAAATAATGAGAGAGGCAAACAAGGAGAAACCAACTGATGAAGATGCTGCACAGAGCCAAGTTGTGGAAAAACACAGTATTTGCATTACCTTCCTTCTGATCCCAAAATTAGTAAAGAGTGGATTAACTCGTCAGTAAAAATGTAGTTCTTTGTTCACTTCATTTTACTGTGGATTCATTAACAAAAAGGCACAATTTGACACAGGATTTTCAGAAAGATTGAAACTAAAAGACAATGCTGTGCCGACTATATTAGATTCGATGTTGCACCACACAAGTGTGTGTAAATTTTTATTACATGGTCTCTATTGCTTTGTCTATTATTACAAACATACACAGCTGTTAACCAATCATAGCAGTGGCCTAGTGAGTCTACAATTCGAGTTTACTGATGAGAGGGGATCAAAACAGGACAGAAATAGCCTATTACTTAAATTATTATGTTTTTGATGTAAAATTGTGATAAATTGTAAGTGGAAGGCAGCTCATGACCCCTTTAAGGGATTTGTTTTTGGCCTTAAATAATAGCACAAATACAAGTAATTTGTCTACTGAAAACCTTAGTAAATCATCTTGCATGATTTTGATTTAAAAGAGAGCTTGCGTTGGTGCAAGCTGTTAGTAATCATTCTAATTCTGTGGGAACAGACACAACACAAATACAACAACAGAGATGAATAATACTGACAAAACTGCAGCTCTCATAATAAATGAATATTATTGTTTGTTGGTGTGAATTGCTATATAATTATAGTTCACTCTTCGTGTAAACAGGCCTTTATACACATTCATAATTATATAACGTAATCAGAAAAAAAAAAGTGCAAAAATTGTATATTAAGGGGGGACAACAGCTTGTCATTGGAGCAGTACACTCAAAAGGATACCTTTGTACCTTCTTTAGAGTAGTAATATGTACTCTTAAAGTAGTAATATGGTAGTTGACATGTAGTTGCAAAGTTACATATATTCAGCAGAATGTCCACTATTAGACTATCGAATTACAGTGTTAATTTAAGCAATTCAGGATGCAGATATTAATCGTTGCAGTACTTGCCATAATAGCAGTAGTAGTCATGTTTTAATAAGTTTCACCTTTATGTTTTACTTATCATTGAAACTATTCATCAGGACATTTGTGCTCACTCAAACAGACTGACAACCCCATCCCATGTGGGGGCAGGAGAGGTCAGCATCGATGAGCACTGTGGGATCTCTGAAGATCAGCTTATGACAACACCACGGTCTAATGCACATCATCAGAGGTCATCACGCTAGGTGCTGGATCCTACTGACTTGTTCCATTAAAGCTCAAAGAACCTCAAGTTCACCCTGCAGTAACTCCCCAGTGCCCTCTGGCATCACAAGCCAAGATATTGCATGACACCAGAGGAACCAGCTTAAATACATCACATTTAGCTTTTACCTCACTTTCTGCAGTTCTATATGAAGAAATAAATATTGAACACTGTTTTGTTGCATTTACGGTGAAAACTGATGCGATGAAGTCGATTTTAGATGACATTCATACGGCAGACATACTTCCTGCCTTGAAATATATTGAAAAAAGTAATGAAATGGCAAAAAGCAGACTCATAAATATCATCTGCCTCCCAGAGCACTGAATCAGACGGCTGCAGATTCAATAACTGCACTAGTTCATAGTTTGTATGATGCCTGGCTCTCTGAGGGATTCTCCCAAGACAGCGGCAAACAGTAGTGGGTTCAAAAGAGCCGAAATGGCTCCATGTTTCTTGGAAAGTGACAGACCCCTTCAGACATAGGGGAGTCACTTACCATATAATCAGATTGCTTTCCTTTCCATAGAAACTCAGTACCTTTACTTCAGAGTGAATATTAGATTAGTCAGCTAGATAAAATAGCATTGGAAAATTCAACCGCTGAGTACTTATTCACCCTCTGTTCTTGGAAAATTAAGCACTAGTCATGATGGATAGAAGTTGGGACTCATCTAGGAATTTGTATGTGGACATCCTATTCTAATTAAGGGATATGGCTGTTTGACCTATGCTGTTAATACAAGGTCAAGCAAGATTGTTGTTCTTTCATATTTAAAGTCTGCAACAAGAAACCCCAGACCTCACTGAACTTGAAGAATGTGTCCATCACCAAGAAGCTGAGTGCCTAGGGCAACAATCTTCTGTCTTGTAGTGTGTGTTTGACCTCAGTTAAATATTTCAGTAGAATGACGGCACCAAAGGGCTCAGTGACAATTAACATGCACTGTCATAGGATACAACCAGTAAATTGGTTTGCCGGTGTGGTAGAACTTGACTTACCTCCAGAAAATCCAGATCTGAACCTCAGTGCAACCTAAAATGCACACATTTGGATGCAGTGGAAAGGCAGATGAGAACCAGACCTCATTGCCCAACATATGTGACCTCACTGATGCTCTTGTGACTGAAAGGGACATCAAACATCAAGTGGGCTCTTTGCACTTTATCATACTTTTAAGAGTTATAGAAATAGATACTTTAAAAGAATATACTTCAGTGTAAACTGAACATTTTCATACACTTAATTGCATGTTAATTGCATGTTAATTGCATGTTAAATGTATTATAGTTTACATTTTTAATAAATGCCGTAAGTATTTTCGGTAACACTTGAAGGGGTGTGCATACGACTGACATGACACCTTTATAATTGTGACATGACACATGTCATGCATATGAAGGAGGTTTTATGCATGTTTATGACACATGCCATTAAGTGTCATTTGCTCAGTTATGTAATTTTCAATGTAAAGATGACATTGTTTGAGATGCCTTTGTTATGACAACTTGACATAAACCAATACATCATAACCTGTCAGTGTCTTTGTCATGATAACTTGACACTACCAAGACAACATAACCTGTCATAAATTTGTCATAAACATGACATAGCAGATTTATTATTAAAACTAATAAACTACTTAGCGTTATGGGTTAACATTACATGAAACTGTCATGTGGTCATGGGACCAATTATAATTGTTTTATTAATATTTTTCTGACCACTTTTTTTTCCAGTTGTACAAATTGAATTTATCATTAAAATGTCATTAAGTGCTAATACTCTGTCAAATAATTTTATAACAGTATCATTAATATTTTTTTGACCTCAACTACAGTGGTACAAGTTGAATTTGTCATTAAAATGTTGTTAAGTGTTAATACTCTGTCAAATTATTTTATAACAGCATCATGAATATTTTTCATTTCATAATGTGTGTGTGTGTGTGTGTTTTTTTTTTTTAGTTTCCTCCAACAGAAGGTCAGATAATAAACCTTTTTAAATGTTGTAAAAAAGATTAACTGGTGTTAGAGAAATAAATTCAATCATCTAATAATAAATAAATAAATAAATAAAATTGTATTTTATTGCATTTGGAGAGTGATTCACCCAAAAATTAAAATGTAAACAGTACAATGGTGGGTTAAGTCATGCAGAGTTTGGTCCATATCACTGCAAAAACAGTTAAGTACAGCATCACACACATTTATATTTTCTTGACATGCTTTTTTACATCATGGAAAAGTCTACCCAAGACACCACCATAATAGTGCAAAAAAATCAACATTTTGAGAAAAAAAAAAAAAATATATATATATATATATATATATATAATAATAATAATAATAATACTATATATATATATAAATTTAAATTTGTCCAAATGAAGTTCTTAGCAATGCATATCACTAATCAAAAATAATTTTTGGATATATTAACGGTAGGAAATTTCCTAAATATTTTCATGGAACATGACCTTTACTTAATATCCTAATGAATTTTGGCATAAAAGAAAAATCAATAATTTTGACCCATACAATGTATTGTTGGCTATTGTTAAAAATATACCCGTGCTATTTAAGACTTGTTTTGTGGTCCAGGGTCACATATTTCCAACATATATAGCTGTCATATAGTACAAAATTGTCTTATTAATGTCAAGTTATCATGACAAAGACACTGACAGGTTATCATGTATTGGTTTATGTCAAGTTGTCATAAAGGCATCTCAAACAATGTCATCTTTGAATTTAAAATGACATAACTGAGCGAATGACCCTTAATGACGTGTCATAAACATGCATAAAACCTCCTTCATATTCATGACGTGTCATGTCATGATTACGAAGGTGTTATGTCAGTCTTATGCACACCCCTTCAAGTAAAGTGTTACCGTATTTTCATTGCAATTAAGTCATTTCAAAATTACTTCTATTGTCTTTGAGATATGATTAAAATGTATTGCTGAATGCACTGACCAACATTTTTGGTAAATTAAAATATACTTTAATGTTGTTTCTAACCAAACTTGCATGCAATGTATTGGGATTCATTTGTAATTACACATTGGTAATAAATAAGTTGCATTTCAGTACAAGGCCACAAGTGAACTTAAAGAGTGTGTGCTTTTGTTATGACTATGCTTTGATGTGTTGACTAACATACCAAAGCAAGTACTTGATTTAATAAACAGCACATTGGAGTTTATTCATTTATCATAGGAGTTGATTATTTAATAGTTAGCATGGTAGTTGTTAAGTTTGGGTATGGGGTAGGATTAAGGGATCTGAAATATGGTCATGCATAATAAGGAACTACTATGCGACTAATAAGTACTAACAAACAGCCAATATGCTAGTAAAACACATGCAAGTTAATAGTGAGAACTGGTCCTTAAAATGTAGTGTTATCCTTTTAAAGATTTATAATTAAGTAACACAATTTTGAAATGCGTTAATACAAATTTATCCATCAGTCTTTTGGGAAATGGTCACTTTTATATAACCGTGTTTAAGTTTTCATCAAGTGTGAAATTTATTTTTATCTGTTCACGAAAGCAGCTCAATTTCCAAACTAGATCCGCATAATTTGTTCTTTATCCCAACAAAAACTCACCAGGAGCTTTCGAAGGCTGTGAATTAGTATGGTCTTGGATTCCAACACACGTGTTTCACTGGGACTCAGAGATGGCTTTAGTGTTTGTTTACCAACGGCAGGGGGTTTTCAGTTACAGCCATGCAATGATATTTTGATTTCATAGCCACCCAACAATATCTCTGCTGGCAAAAGCACCACATCCACTCCCAGTGGACCAGTGACTGTGAGGACTGATGATAGTACTACTATTTCAAACAAAGGGCCTTTTAGTTGAAGTTTGGATGTAATTTAAGTTTATGGTAGTATGTGTCATTTTAACATTATTTAAAGGGATAGTTTACCCAAAAATGAAAATGTTGGTAACCAAACAGTTGACGGTAGCCATAGTATAGACAAAATACTATGTAAGTCAGTGGCTACCATTGGCTACATCAACTGTTTGGTTACCAACATTCTTCAAAATATTTTATTTTGTGTTGAGCAGAAGAAAGAAACATACAGGTATAGAACAACTTGAGGGTGAGAACATGGTGACAGAATTTTCATTTTTGGATGAACTATCCCTTTAATGTATCATGCACAGTTGCTCGTCATGTAAAGATTTTGGCATGTAATTTCGAACTGATGGTCTTACAACTTGCCTTTTTCTCGTCAGAGCAATAAAGTCTGTTCCTTTAACGGCTTTTTGTAATTGTATTCAACTATCTCTCTGGATCCCTTGTGTACTGAGAACAATCTGAAACGCAGACCTTGTCAGCTTGATGGATTGATTCACTCTTGGGCAGTGTTGGAAACAAGACTCTCTCTCTTCTTGGCTTGAAATCTCTCAACTGACAATTTCTGTGTGAATTCTCACAGTCTATAAATGATGTTGTCCTTTATCCCCTTTGTTACCTGAGAAATGGAAGAAGTCCAGCCTCATCTGAAAGGAAAATGTGTTTTATCTGTTGGATTCTATCGGTGACCTGTAAGATGGACTGTCCTTAGTGAACAAAGGAATTAGACAAATTATAACTTCTCAATAAAAATTGCTGGTGTCAATGTGCTAATATATCACTAGACTTCTAGAATATGAAATATATTTGGTCACACTTTATTTTAAAATCAAGGTCTTACTAATAACTAACTATTAAACATGCCTTTCATCTCATTAAACTCCCAGTTGATTCATATTAGTTAGTGTGAGATCTATTTTTGTATGGTTATTTTATCTTTATGTAAATGGAGGTAATTTTGTTATTGTTACTGGGATTTGGTAGTGTTATCGTATGTGTAGGTGTTGTATGTGCGGGTGAAGCATGTGCAGTGGTATGTGTGTAACAAGCTTCAACACATGGTGTTCATAACCGCATGAGCACTGACAAATCAAAGTCAGAAAAAAAAAAAAAATATGTGTATATGCCTGCATTTCATTCTCGTGGACCCAATTACAGAGACTGAGAAGTATGAGCTCTGCCATGTATTTAAGTAAAAAATACCCATTAGTATTAATTTGTTTAGTGTCACTGGTAACTGGACCCAAGTAATATTGATACATTAATACAAAAAAAAAAAATTACATTTAAAATAGTTATTTAATGAATATATCAAGGCTGCACAACTACCATGTAGAGCAGGGCAGAACTGGGACACAATTTCAGGCCGGTGGAATCTCACACTCATCCAGGCCATCCCATACACCCACAACAAATTCTGAAACCACCTATATTTTGTATGGCCATCACTTGCAAAACAGCCACCTCATTGTATTCTGTTTGCAATAACATAACTCTATTTTAGTTCAATTTAAAGTATCATATTATAACCATGTGTTGTTTTATCGCAAAATTACTTAAATATTATATATTTAGTAAAACTGTATTTTCTAAATTGCCTAAGTGTCAAAAATAGTACAATAATTACATTATGACAATATATTTAAATAATTCTTATTCTGAACATGTTATTGTCACATTGTTGCAAGGATGAGAACAGAAACAGAGATTAGGTGCAAACTAACAGGGAGTGTTATTGACAAAGATGATATTCTGGAATGCAAGTAAGAGTTGAGCAAATAGAATGCTTATCTGAATGTTCATGCACAAATTGAGTTGATGTAATGAGTCCGTAGAGAAATTAGATGAGGAATCCAGGTAGTTCACAGGGGAGTCCAGTTGTGAGAACTAGGAGAGGTCTGGAGCTAACATCAGGGTGTGAACGGTAGACCAGACAATGAGATACTGAATGCAGAGGGCTTATATAGGGAGGGGCAAATTGGAATCAGGTGATGGCAATCAGTACTCGGGTGATTGGGATCGGGTGTGCTGTGACGTAGATGATGGGGGTGGCTGTGGTGAGTGCCTGACAGTTATTGCTTTTCATGAGTCATATTTTTCTCTTGTTTTTGGCGGATTGATTACAATGTTTTAATTCACAACCATAGTTTTACTACAATTTTCCTGCTTAGACTATGGTTAGTGTAGCAAAACTATGGTTATTTTGTGGTTACCATGGTTTAATTACAGTATGGTGTTAATTTTTGTAAGGGTTGTAAGATTTTTGTGTTATTATCTGCTCTAGCTCCCTCTAAACATATGAAACAATCTCTTATAACATTTGTTTGCTAAATTACTACTGTAACTTAGATAATGATGTTCTTTATACAGTATTTTGAGTAATTGTAATTTAGTTTAGTTTACAGTATTATTACAGTATACAGTAGTATCCTCTTCCTGTTGAAGAAAAAAAACAGCATATGTTGGTTTGGTAGGTTTTGATGCTGGTTTAAGCTGGTCCTTTGCTGATTTATGCTGGTCCTTAGCTGGTTTATGCTGGTCCTTAGCTGGTCATGTTGCTGGTCAAAGACCAGCATAAACCAGCAAAGGACCAGCATAAACCAGCTAAGGACCAGCATTACCAGAATATGCAGTTTTTTTCACCAGAGTTGCTAGCACTTAACTAAGTAAACAAAGACATAACTACAGTAGCCTATTTACAGATGAAACTGACTTGCACTTGAAGTTCTGGTCAATAGTTTTGCCTCTCAGATCCATTCTATTCTCAAGTCTCTCAAATTGATTACTCTGATAGAAACCATTTGGCAGAAACCCGGACTGCATGCAAGAGCTAACAGACTAACTGATTCATGATTTTGAGATTCATAATCGAATGGTGAGCCACCAAATGCAGATTAAAACTAAAGTAACTAGCCTGGTTTGAAAATGTAAGAAGTAGAAAGTACAGATATTTGTGTAAAAATGTAAGGAGTAAAAGTAAAAAGTAGTCAGGAAAATAAATAGTGAAGTATACCAGAAAAATCTACTTAAGTACATAACGAAGAATTTGTACTTAGTTACTTCCCATCCCTGGTAATATGCATGCAAATAAGCAACTAGTTAATAGTAGAAACTGGTCTCTATACTAAACTGTTACCATACATTTTTTTAATTTTTATAATCAAAAATTCATGTACTATACTATAATCAAAAATGATATATATATATATATAAAATTCTAAATTCTGTCATCATCATTCACCCTCATGCCTCTGAAATTGATTTCTCTCTCCCTCAAGGTTTGAAGTTATTGATGTGTCACCATATTTGATATAGGCTTTGTATGAGCTGATCAATGAATTACCACTTAAATGTCACTCTGTTCAAAAAAAAAAAAAGCTTGAATCTATTCTGAAGGCTTGGATTAAACCATTGGAGGCTACCTTATGTACGCTGGGGGAATATTATTTTGAGAAAAATATTCTCAATGCTATTATTTAACACCACCAAATCAACTTTATTTATTTATTTATTTATTTATATTTCATGTTATGAGTTAAAGCAAGTAGAAATAGCCATTTAAGGTAACAATCGCAGGTTATTATTTTACAGTGTACATTTTTGGAGTTTAACATTTTTGGATCCATTTTTGGATTTTTGGACAAAAAGAGCTGAAATATTCTTTAAATATCTTACTTTGTGTCCCCAGAGAGAGAACATGAATACAGCACACTGATGAAAAAAATATGACAAATTTTTTATAAAATAATCAGAAGACTTAAATATAATAAATACAATTGTTATTATTCTGTTATTACACTTTCCACAGACTTAAAGTCAGCATGAAATAAAAAGGTCATAACTCAGTATTCTAGAGAAAACAACAGACTTCTCACAGACTTCTCCAGTCATTTAATCCACTTAAACCAAGCTTGCATTCATTTTTGAGATGCCCACTCTTCACATCTTGAAATCGAATCAGCAACCAATGAAAAGAACCAAGTCCCCATCCTACTCTTTCTTTCTTTCTTTCTTTCTTTCTTTCTTTCTTCTTTCTTTCTTTCTTTCTTTCTTTTCAACAGTCAGTTTTTCAGTGACTGGAGTTTTCTTTTGCTTTGAGTTCACTTTAAGGTCTACAAATCGATAGAAGTCTTTGAGTAAAACTTATAAAAGAGGTCGTGTCAACAGTCCCAAACAAATCAGCACTAAGACTTCTCCTATTCATTGTGAAGTGTTTTCTGCTGTAATCCAAATGAAATAATCCAGTCCCTGAGCTGTTAGGGCAGCGTGGAGAGAGTGGGGAAGGTATTGAGGTATAAGCAGTAATTCCAGCCGGGACTGTAGTCCAGTGCCACTGTGGTCAATTAAAGCAAACCACAGCATCCCAGACTGTTGTGTGAAGATCCCAGCTCACATCACAACCCTCCCTCAACACAGCCAAAGGTAACAGGAAAAAAAAAAAAAAAAACAGTGCAGTGGATACAGTAACAAAAAGCCCTAAGGTAATAAAGCAGACAACACATATTGTCTTCACCATGAAACTATGCCTATATACCACCTAAATTTAGTAATTTCTCTCTAATTTCACAACATTTTCCATTAGTTTGATAGAAATTGCATATCTCTGTTGTACTGCTATTTTGGGATTTGACGTATGACAAAAGATCCAAACAAGAGTTTAATTTCTACCTCCTTTGCTGCTTATCTGCATCGCCAAAGACATTTCGTTTGTAGCATTTAAATCACTAAGGAGTCTAATCTTTGAACCTTCGCATTAATGTGCTCTCTATTTTAAGTATTTTAGATTTATAATTAAGATTTCACAAATCATGTGGAAATTTTGCAGTCTTTTTTCTTTTTTCTTTTTTTGCTCATCTGTAAAGCAATGCGCAGTGCATCAGTAACTCTGCAAATAAGCGTTTCGCTGACCAGCTTGTTGTCTTGCAGTATAATGAATTGGTTTCACTCTCTCTCGGGTCCTGAAAACAAGCAAAACAAACCTCACACTGCTTCCTTGCAGGACTACGTTAGATTCACCACAAGAGTTTGCAGGATACAAGGTCTCAGAGATGAAAATCAATATGTGCTAAGGCCCAGGACGGGTACCTTTTCGAGGGGTTACGTTATTATCGATACAACAAAACAACATGAGCCTGGGTCTCCACTTACTGCTGGATTGCCTTTTATGAATGCTGCCTTCATGTGGCCATTGAATTGTGATGTGGTGAAATGATGTGCTCTGTGAAAAACTAGTGATGCTAAAGGGATAGTTCATACACACATGAAAGAAAATTCTATCATTGTTTACTCACCATCATGAGTTACTAGACTGAGTTGGAAAAACTTGGACTTTTATCTATCTACATTTCTGCAAAACTCAAAATCACTAGAGTTTCCTGTTGAAATGAACAATAGAGGCAGTATAACGCTGACACAATAAGTATGATTTACAGGGCTAGAGTTTGGATTAAGAATGCCTCATTTTTGCACAGTTCTTTGCATAATTTTATGTGATGACTTCAAAACAATTTTAACATGCCGTGAGATTTGAAATGCCGTGAGATTTGAAAACTGATACTTTGAACATTGGCATTACATATACAGTTTCACATGTATGTGTTTTCTAGTGCAGTATGTGTGCTTGGTAGCTCACCCGTCACAATGTTGCACTTGTGAGGTAAGGTGCTCCTGTCCAAATCCAGTGAAACTACGATATACACAAAATAGCTCAAACCCACATAGGAGGAAGTTAAAATAGCATGGTTGCATTTGTTAAAGGAGAAGTCCACATCCAGAACAACAATTTACAGATAATTGTACTCACCCCCATGTCATCCAATATGTTCATGTCTTTCTTCGTAAAGAAATTGTGTTTTTTGAGGAAAACATTTCAGGATTTCTCTCCATAAAATGGACTGATATGGTGCCCCGAGTTTGAACTTCCAAAATACAGTTTAAATGCAGCTTCAAATGATCCCAGCCAAAACGATCAGTTATTTTCATTAAAAAAAAATACAATTTAAATATGTTTTAATCTCAAACACTCATCTTGTCTTGATCTCCCTGAGCTCTCTGTATTCTGCCTCAAGACAGTTTGGGTATGTCGAAAAACTCCAATCGTATTTTCTCCCTCAAATGAACATGCAAAGATCAAACACCCTTAACAAAAAAGGTAAAACAGCGATATAGGACGATTTTGAAATTGAGGGAGAACATGAGATAGAAGTAACTGTCATGAATCGGAAAAAAACAGTTGGGTTGGGAAGAACAAGACAAGATGAGTGTTTGACATTAAAAAGTCAATCAATCACGTTTATTTATACAGCACTTTTTAACAAAACAAGTTGTACCAAAACAACTTTACAGTATAAAATAGGACAATAGTGTGTCAATAATGCGAAAGTTCCATTTTGCAGCAAAGTCAGATTGCAGTGGACTCATCTGGTTTCCATGGTCTTGCGCCGACGGCCGTCTAGGTAATAAGTTCCTCATTGATTGTCTGTCTCTGGGGCTCATCTAGTTGACATGGTCCCCGCTGACATTCATGGATGTAGAGGTCGTCTCTAGGTGCTGATTCACCATCTGGGATGGGTACGGTCTGGATCCGGGGGACTGGAGTGACCATCTGATCGGATAAAGACTGGATCTGGTGGCTACCGTGGCCTCGGAAAAAGAAAAAAACAGACTAATATTAGCATAAATGCCATTCTTCTTATGATGCAACAAGTATATCAGGTGTTATGGGAAGTGTTCCCGGTTCCAGCTGACCTAATTAATGCAGCCTAACAATCCTTTAATGGATTTGGATTATAGAAATTATGTGTAGGCCAAGTTGGGACCCAAGAGATGGGTCTTCAATCTAGATTTCTAGTGTGTCTGTCAGGGATCACGCCTTACAGTCTTGTCTGTATTGTCTTTTTTTCATGTTTCTATGTTTGTGTTGTGTCTTTGTTGTTGTCTGCCATGTGCTCCTCTTGTCCTGCCTCCTTGTTTCCTGTCACCACGCCCCCTTGTTTAGTTCTCATTTGTGTAAGTGTTTTCACACCTGTTCCCCTCTTGTTTGGTCCTCGTCTGTTTAATTGTTCTCACCCGTTCCTCATGTTCTCTGCTCCTTTATATTGTTCTTCCTTTCCCTCTTGTTTTGCCAGTTCGTTGTACAACTTTACTGTGTTTGCTAGTTTGTCTCTCTAATAGTCAGTAGTGCTATGTTTTTTGTCGCTTTGCATCCCTGTGTTTTGTCCTGTCCTGTCCAATCCTGTCTTACAGGCTCCTGATCGGCCCCCTTATCTGCCACACAGCAAGACCTGAGCTGTGAGAGCACACGTGTGGAGTGATTGAGCCCTGTGTTTCTGTCAGGACATCGCTGCTAACTTCAGGCCTCCAGCTGCGCTGCCTTCTCTGTTCTCTAGCCTTCTGCCACCCTGAGCTGGACTCAGCGGCCACTGTCCTTCAGCCTGCTAGCCCCTGTGCCTTGTTGTTACCTACTGTTTGGATTGTGTTCACCACTCCCCTCCTCACCACTTCTCGTGTCCCGTCAGTCATTTGTCAGTAAACCTGATAACACTCTTTCTGCTTTTGAGTAATTCTTCAGATATCCTGACAGTGTCTGCCTCCCGAACAGTGTTAGGAAGATTGTTCCAGAGTTTGGGTGCTAAATAAGAAAATGATCTGCCGCCAGCAGTTAATTTTGATATTCTAGGCATTATCAAATTGCCTAGTTTTAAGAATGCAGCAGACGTGAGGGACTATAATGTGATTAGAGCTTGCTCAAGTACTGAGGAGCTTAACCATTCAGGGCTTTATAAGTAATTAGCAAGATTTTAAAATCTATACAATGTTTAA
>VONZ01002968.1:0-31927 GCA_012976165.1 Labeo catla | reverse complement strand
ACACAGACTGATATATTTCAAGTGTTTATTTCTTTTAATTTTGATGATTATAACTGACAACTAATGAAAACCCCAAATTCAGTATCTCAGAAAATTAGAATATTACTTAAGACCAATACAAAGAAAGGATTTTTAGAAATCTTGGCCAACTGAAAAGTATGAACATGAAAAGTATGAGCATCTACAGCACTCAATACTTAGTTGGGGCTCCTTTTGCCTAAATTACTGCAGCAATGCGGCGTGGCATGGAGTCTGTGGCACTGCTCAGGTGTTATGAGAGCCCAGGTTGCTCTGATAGTGGCCTTCAGCTCTTCTGCATTGTTGGGTCTGGCATATCGCATCTTCCTCTTCACAATACCCAATAGATTTTCTATGGGGTTAAGGTCAGGCGAGTTTGCTGGCCAATTAAGAACAGGGATACCATGGTCCTTAAACCAGGTACTGGTAGCTTTGGCACTGTGTGCAGGTGCCAAGTCCTGTTGGAAAATGAAATCTGCATCTCCATAAAGTTGGTCAGCAGCAGGAAGCATGAAGTGCTCTAAAATGTCCTGGTATACAGCTGCGTTGACCTTGGACCTCAGAAAACACAGTGGACCAATACCAGCAGATGACATGGCACCCCAAACCATCACTGACTGTGGAAACTTTACACTGGACCTCAAGCAACATGGATTCTGTGCCTCTCCTCTCTTCCTCCAGACTCTGGGACCTTGATTTCCAAAGGAAATGCTAAATTTACTTTCATCAGAGAACATAACTTTAGACCACTCAGCAGCAGTCCAGTCCTTAGCCCAGGCGAGACGCTTCTGACGCTGTCTGTTGTTCAAAAGTGGCTTGACACAAGGAATGTGACAGCTGAAACCCATGTCTTGCATACGTCTGTGCGTAGTAGTTCTTGAAGCACTGACTCCAGCTGCAGTCCACTCTTTGTGAATCTCCCCCACATTTTTGAATGGGTTTTGTTTCACAATTCTCTCCAGGGTGCGGTTATCCCTATTGCTTGTACACTTTTTTCTACCACATCTTTTCCTTCCCTTCGCCTCTCTATTAATGTGCTTGGACACAGAGCTCTGTGAACAGCCAGCCTCTTTTGCAATGACCTTTTGTGTCTTGCCTTCCTTGTGCAAGGTGTCAATGGTCGTCTTTTGGACAACTGTCAAATCAGCAGTCTTCCCCATGATTGTGTAGCCTACAGAACTAGACTGAGAGACCATTTAAAGGCCTTTTCAGGTGTTTTGAGTTAATTAGCTGATTAGAGTGTGGCACCAGGTGTCTTCAATACTGAACCTTTTCACAATATTCTAATTTTCTGAGATACTGAATTTGGGGTTTTCATTAGTTGTCAGTTATAATCATCAAAATTAAAAGAAATAAACACTTGAAATATATCAGTCTGTGTGGAATGAATGTGTACATTATACAAGTTTCACTTCTTGAATGGAATTAGTGAAATAAATCAACTTTTTGAAGATATTCTAATTATATGACCAGCACCTGTGTGTGTGTATATATGTATATATGTATATACATATATATATATATATATATATATATATATATATATATATATATATATATATATATATATATATATATGTATATAAAAGCCATGTGTGACAAAGTTAGGACACCCTTACTGTTAACACTGGAATTAAGAGGGTAAATAACAGTCAAGCACTGCTAATCAAATACCTTTGATTAACTGATCAGCAAGTCAGAGCGCTTCTATAAACGCAAAAGCTTTGGCAGTTTGCTGGTCTGGAGCCTTCAGGTGTGTGTTAACACAATGCCAAGAGAGAATCTTGGAGAGAATGCCAATCTTAGAGAAGCAATTGTTGCTGCCATCAATCTGAGAAGAGTAATACGGCCATTTCCAAACAATTTGAAGTTTATTCACAAGTGGAAGACATTTAAAACAGACACCTCTCCTTCCAGGAGTGGACGTCCCAGAAAATCTCCCCAAGATCAGACCGTGTAAAGCTCAGAGAAATGGCAGACAACCCAAGAACTACACCTCAGACTCTACAGGCCTCAGTGAACATGTTAAATGATAAAGTTCATGACAATACCATTAGAAAAATATGGGACAAAAATGGCATGTTTGGAAGGCTTGGCAGAAGAAAGCTTCTTATATCTAAAAAAAAAAAAAAACAATGCAGCACAGTTTAGGTCTGCAAAGTTACATCTGAACAAAACACAAGTCTTCTAGAATAATGTCCTTTGAACAGACGAGACCGAAGTGGAGATGTTTGGCCATAATGCACAGCGCCAAGTTTGGTGAAAACCTATAAGAGCATATCAGCACAAACACCTCATACCAAAAGACAAGCATGCTGGATGAGGGCTGATCATTTTGGGCTTGTTTTGTAGCCACAGGACCTGGGCACCTCACAGTCATTGAGTTGGCCATGAACTCCTCTGTATATCAAAGTATTCTAGAGTCAAATGCGAAGGCATTTGTCCGACATCTAATGTTGGGCCAAAATTGGGTCTTGCAACAGGATAGTGATCCCAGTGATCCCAAGCATCACCATCACCTTCTCATCTAACCATGTCTCTCACCGTTCGCAACATTCCAGTACCTGCTCTGCTTAGAGTTATAACTCTGGGCTTATCATTTGGCTGCGTTGGTGTTATGCCACTCAGCTACTCGCCATCTCAACTGCAAAGCCTGAAATCACACCCTCGTCTCGACGCATCTACATACAGGCTCTGCAAGGAACTTGGGATTACTAGATGGCCATGTTACATCATTGTTCCAGTTGCCACCACCTCTCATTGCGCTGTCTGACATCCTTGTCTATTCCTTTTATCTGGTCTAACCGCTCGGATATATACGCTATTCTATGCTGCCGGCCAACCACCGTGGAATCAGTCCTACTTCATTAATTACTGTATCCTGTGCTCCGTCTCTATCTGCTCTACACCTACACAATGATTGTGCACTTCGTCCTGCATTACCGCTGTTTAACTGTCATTCACTCACAAACAAGGCTACTGTGCTTTCCATGTTAACTGAAAAAAACTGGATTTTCTGCTGCTTACTGAAACATGGCAAATACAGAACGACTATTTCCACCTAAATCTCCCCACTCCCTCTGGATACAGCTACCTGGCCAAACCCTGTCTGACATCTAGGGGTGGCGGTCTGGCAGTAACAATCCTGTCAAAACCATTGACTTTCATGCAACTGCAACCTTTGAATACCTAGTTCTCAAAATCTCCGGTACATTTCTCTTGTATCGTCCACCCAAATCAATGTCAAATTTTTTCACTGAACTGCATGAACTATTAACCCTTACTTGCGTGATGTCATCTTCTCTGATCTTTCTTGGTGATTTCAATATGCATGTTAATATGGATTGTGCAGATTCCCTCGAACTCATGTCAGTTTTTGAATTCATGTCAGTTTTAATCTTGTACAGCACATTCACTTTCCTGCACATCTAGAAGGTCACATACTGGACTTGATTTGTACTACTGGTCTACGTAATGTTTCTGTGCATGGCTCTCAGATTGGATTTTCTGATCACCTTCTCATCGAACTCAACTGTGAAATGCCTCTCCCCCACCTTAGGGTAAAATCAACCATTACTTTTTGTAACATCAGTTCTGTTGATCAATCACTGTTCACTGATTCTGTACAGACATATCTTTCATATATTACTGAACACAGCTCTGCCCTTGATATCCTTGCCAAATATAATGCCTCTCTTTCTACTGCCCTTAATATACATGCCCCCCTCAAATGCAGAATCGTACCTTCTACACATACGTCTCCTTGGTATACCCCCTCACTTTGCAAATTGAAAACTACTGGTCGTCGCCTGGAATGCCTCTACAGGAAAACTGGCTTGACTGTTCATCTTATTGCTTAAAAGGGTCATATTCATCTATATAAATCTGCTTTAAATACTGCACGATCCAGCTATTATTCTGCCCTCATCACAAATGCATCCTCCCATCCTAAAACACTGTTTTCTGTAGTTAACAAACTCACTAACCCTCCTGCTCCTGTCATGACCAACTCAGTAGACCTCTGTGAGTCATTCTTAGATTACTTACAAAACAAAATAAATCGCATATATTCTCTCTTTCCAACAGTGTACTCCCCTATCCACTCAAATGACTTCCCTACTGACTTTGCACCTGGTACTCTTATTGATTTCGACCCTCCAACTCCTGCTTATATTTCTGAGTTACTCAGTAAAACCAATCCTTGTTTCTGTCATCTTGATCCTGCCCCTACTTCTCTGCTCAAAAACTCTGCACCTGTTCTTTCTTGGCCTATTTCACTTCTCATTTCTAAAATCCTGAGCACTGGTGTTGTTCCTCTTGAATTAAAAACCGCAGATGTCCACACCAGTCTTACAGAAACCTGGTCTTGACCCTTCTGATATGGCCAATTACAGACCAATTTCAAATCTTCCGCTTCTTTCAGAAACACTCAAAAAAGTTGTTGCTATTCAACTACAGTCATATTTGTCATCTCATAATCTGTATTAATGTTTTCAATCCAGTTTTTGCTCTTACCACAGCACTGAGACAGCACTTCTTAAGGTTGTCAATGACCTTCTTATGGCCACTGACTCTTTCTCCATTGACATTTTGATTCTTTTAGATCTTTCCTCTGCATTTGACACTATTTTTCATAGTATTCTCATTTCACGACTTGGCTTAGTATTTCTGGAACTGCCTTAGCTTGGTTCACTTCTTATCTGTCTGACCGTCAACATTACATTACTATCCACCAGGCTAAATCCTCTACTGCTCCTGTCTCTCATGGTGTTCCTCAGGGTTCTGTTCTTGGGCCTCCACTCTTCATCATCTACATGTTTCCTGTAGAAAAAATTATCCACCATTACAGCTTCAACTTTCCCTGCTATGCAGACGACACCCAGCTCTATATCAGCTTTCGACACAATCATCCCTTTCCCACTAACTCCATTTCAGCTTGTATTAATGACATAAATGCTTGGATGACCAGTAACCTTCTCAAACTCAACACTGATAAAACAGATGTTCTACTTGTTGGTTTGCTAAAAAAAAAACATTGCTCCTTTCTGTACTGATACTGTTATCATTTCTGGGATCTTGGTATGACCTTCCACCACCGTAAAAAATCTGGGTATAATTTTCAACTCCTATTTCTTTTTCCTACCTCACATTTCTTTGCTTACTAAATCTGCCTTTTTTCACCTCCACAATATAGCTCACTTACGTCCCTTCTTAAACATCAAGGATTCACACCTTCATTACTTCTCGACTTGACTACTCAAAGAAATCCTCGCACATCACTCCCATCCTACACAGACTTCATTGGCTACCCGTTCGCTTTCGCATTCAATATAAGATTCTCCTCATCATCTTCAAAACACTTCATGGTCTTGCCCCCTCATATATTTCTGATCTCATTCATAATACTTACTCCACAGATCGCACGCTCTGCTCTGCAGACAATGGTGTACTGTTAATTCCTCGCTATAGATTAGCATCGTTCGGAGGATGAGCGTTTAGTATCTCTGCCCCTACACTCTGGAATTCTATTCCGAAACACATCCGTGATCTTTCTTCATTACAGGATTTCAAAACCCACCTTAAAACATATATTTTCTCTTCTTGTTTTCCAGACCTTTGAATGTATGACTGGATTTTTGCTATGGATTTCATGTTTATCTGTATTCTGTTTTTTGTCTCTTGTTATTTATAACTGTTCTTGATATTGTAAAGTGACCTTGAGTTTATAGAAAGGCGCTATATAAAATAAACTTATTTTACATAAATGTTGAAGGGGGGTGAAGGATGAAAATGTCCAAATTTTTCTTTTGTTGAAATATCTATCTATCTATCTATCTATCTATCTATCTATCTATCTATCATAGCACTCGAACGTGGTAGTTCACTATTAGCTAATCAGTAACTACTTTTTTTTTATACTAACTATATATATCTTCCAGAGAACTAGTAAGAACTACTGTATACATGTTCATAATTAATGTAAATAATGCAAAATGTATAATTAATTCTAAAGTGATGATCATGGTAACCCACTAATAATGACTGGGGTATTACCAAATACTTCAGAAGGAATTACTAATTATTTGGATCTGTATTCTAAAGTGAAGATCATGATAACTCCTTAGTAATGACTAAAGTCATTAAAAACAATTGAGGTTTTTGAGTCGTTACTAGTGGGTTACCATGATCTTCACTTTAGAATACGGATCCAAATAATTAGTAATTCGTTCTGAAGTATGTAGTAACACTTGAGTCATTACTATCCAAAACCTTACATATACCTCAATAGCTTACAATGATTTCAGTCATTACTAGAGAGTTATCATGATCTTCACTTTAGAATACGGATCCAAAAAAATTATAATTCCTTCTGAAGTAAAGTCATTAAAAGTGGGTTTTCATGATCTTTGCTTTAGAATTAATTTTACATTTTGCATCATTCACATTAACCCTCTGGGGTCAAAAAATGTGCCGGCATTCAATTAGTCCGTCATTTTTGATCGTGCAGGTAAGAGCAATACATCAATCGAATCTGTAAGGAGTCTGCTTTTATTTGTGTACACTCATAATAACAACAACACTCAGTGATTTTGTGAAATAAAGAAATGTTATTCAACGAAACTGACGTTCGATAGTGGGATAGTCTTACAGACCAGCCATGGAATAAAAAAGGTAAATTTGATTTTAATTTCAAAATTCTGACTTTATTTTCGCAATTCCGAGATTATATCCTACAACTCTAGAGGAAAAACAACTGGTCATTCTCTCTTTTCCCCTGGGCTCAAAGTTTATATCCCACACTATTCCTTTTTTCCTCAGAATTAACAAACTCACTAGTTTTGTTTAATCGAGTTATAAAGTCAGAATTAGGAGATATAAACTTGCATTTGTGAGAAACAAAAATCAGAATTGTGAGACAAAATAAAAAATGTTATGGTAAAAAGTTAATAGTAATAAGTTTAAATAATATTTCATGCTGTAACTGTAGGGCTAATACAGTACATCCCCTATGAACAGCATATGTGAATATTATGTAGACCTATAAATCAAATTTATGCTTTACAAGTAGAGTAATCATAGCAGTTTTCATCCATAGTATGTCCATTTAAACGTCTGTGTTTAGCTTCAAATGGCGTCTTTGACTACAGTATTGTATAAAAATTATTTGCATTCTGATTTTGACATCAAAAGGCACAAAAATATATTTTTTCTCTTATTCCATGGAGTTTACCCATTTACCTCGACTTGCTACCAGTGTTTTTCTGCAACCACTATGCGCGCGCAGCTGCAAGTGACGTCACTGTGACGTCTACTCGAAATTAGTCTATAGAAAGACGTCTAATTTTAAATTAAGTAAGTCTTATCGAAAACAAATATCTATGCAGTAAAGTAATCTGTATGAAACCAATGCCATGTCCAGTCTTTCTCATCAAACCTAATTATTTTAATGTGATCTACTTTCGCTTTGATATTATAATCATCCGCGTGGAGGCGCACGATTAACCATTAATATGTTTTTAAGATACTGAAAAAAGCACAAATGTCAGGGCATGTCAAAACTTCTCCAGGGTGCCAAAACACCCTCAGGCCCCAGAGGGTTAATTATGAACATGTATATAGTAGTTCTTGGTAGTTCTTTTGGAGATATGAAAAAATAGTAGTTACTGATTAGCTAATAGTGAACTACTACTTTTAACTGAGCACTATTACTTACTGATTCGTTAATCAGAATTTCTTGTTAGTCAATAGTAGTTAATAGAACGTTACTAGTGCATTAGTCATTTATTCCGGTGTAGTTATTCACTAGTGACGGATCTGTATTCTAAAGTGTTACCCCCATTTCTACAGAGCATGTTTAACCCTCTGGGGTCTGAGGGTGTTTTGGCACCCTGGCGAAGTTCTGACATGCCTTGACATTTGTGTTTTTGTCAGTTTCTTAAAAAACATATTAATGGCTAAAGTCTAATTACATTGTAATCAGCACAAACTGGGCTACAATAATATGCAATCATAATGAATGAACATGTTTGTGTTTTTGAGAAAACAATGTTTATGTGTGGTTTGTGAAAAACTAAAATGTTTAAGTCACTGAATAAGGCCCTGAAACGCATTCAGAACATTAGTTCACAAGACTTTTGAGAACTGGATGTGGTAGTCTAGAGTTTTTTCTACAAACTGATGTGAAAATCATCTCATTCACTTGTTTACAGAAAACAATATATTGATTTAAATTTCAATGAGACTGTGACTGTCAGGTAGAAACAATAAGAGATTCAAAGGATGGAGTTTTAGACTATTTGTATTTTATTTACAACACAGTATCATCAAAACATACATAATGAAGGTCAAAAGCACATTATTGACTACACTGATCTAACCATAGAGACGTGAGCAGACTTTGTGTCATTCCTGAAAACTGTTTTCTGAATTCTGTTCAGCAAGTAAATTATACCTGATATTTAAGTGATTGCTGCTTCTTTCCATGGATTTAAGAAACAAAACTCATCATCAGTAGTCCAGAAAACTGAACATCTATTCATGAACAGAATATTAATAATAAACTAATATTATCCTGTTATACATTAAATATGTTTTTATAGTCATAAACACAAGCATGCTATTATACAATACAAAACCATTTTATGTCTGGGAAACTAATTTATTATTGTTAAGCACGTAATAAACATCTATTCGTGAACAGAGTATATGACAGTAGTTTTGTCTAAACAATCGTAGACTCTATCATTCAGTGTTACAGTGTAAACACTATTACTTTTATATCGCGTCATTTTTATTTTATAGAACATTAAAAATATCCTGGCGTCGTGAAACATTTTGATGCGATGAAATGAAACATACTTCATAACATTTCACTTGATTGCACATGTAGTCAGGAATTACAGTTTGGAAAAATCTAACTACTGTAATGTGTACAGGTTATGTCACAGTAACACAACAACTAACGTAAGTAGGCTAATAAAAGAAAGACTTACTCCTTCAGTGGATCTTGCCGCGCATCGCATCGCGTTCTTCCTCTGAGGGAAGTATAAATCTTACTCCTCACAGCACGTCTTCTTCCCGTAACAAGATGCAAGTAGCCAAGGTAAACAATGAAGTTAAGTCTCGCTGCTTTATTTACGTTGATGTGGGCGGTACGCTCACGTATGCCTCCATGTGGCTGATTATAATATCAGAAGTGTAAGTAGCTCGTGGGCGTGATCAAATTAAAAATAATTAGGTCTGACGAGAAAGACTGGACATGGGGTTGGTTTTATACAGATTACTTTAACACATGATATTTGTTTTCGATAAGACTTTCTCTCATGTCTCTGTGTGGAGTAATCGCTGAGTTTTAATTCATTTTAGTGACGCATTTCTTAACGATGATCACAGAGAACAACACAGCAGACTGCATACCCTGTATGTTTGCTTTATTTCACAAACAGCAGAGTGTTGTTATGAGTGTACACAAATAAAAGTAGATTCCTTACAGATTCGACTGAACACTGACACAAATAAAACACTGACACAATGATGAACAAGTAACAATTACATTCTGAAAAAAACATAACAGTTTACTGAATAATTAAGATAATATGATTCCTTAATTTATCGCTTTCCGCTCTCTGCTGTCTCAGACAACACCTTTGTCCTGTGTTCGCCACCATAGCCTCTTCATGTACAAACCACAACCTCACCGCTAGATACCTCTAAATTTACACACTGCATCTTTAAAGGTGCAGTAGGACATCTTGAAAAATGCTAACTTTATCCTGATAGCAAACGTCCCACCCTCCCTGCAAGTCGTTGTCCAAATACCACACCCCCTGAATGCATCTACGCACACAGACCAGATGACCAGAGACAGCATTACTACAATACATCGTAACACCGAGTTGAAATGTTCAACAGCCCAAATAGAAAAACTGTGTGGTACTAGTAATGCACGGAAGATGAGGAGATGACATTATTTTAATAAAACGCCTCACGCGCCAACACACTTGTCCACATATATGGGGATCAAGGAAAAATGTACAAAAGCATGCATTCAACTCAGGTCACAAACAAAAAAGGAAATAAATAAAATAAAGAGAGACAGATGTTGGTAGAGCAAGTCATCTCTTCACCTCTCCAGAACGTACAGACACACACACATGCACGGTTGCAAGTCTGCCACAAAACTACTGTAAATGCTCTAGTGGCCGTTACAACATCATATGTCATTAACTGTGAGAACACTATAGTGCAGTTAGTAAAAGTATTACAATAACAGGAAGAAAGATCAGGTTGCAGATGTTTGCCTGCCATTTTCACTCTGTCTGCACATCATACCTGAACATGAACATGACAAAATATTAATTGCTGTAGTCTATTTAAAAGTGTTTCATTAATTTCAGTTTGTAACCAACAAATGTTATTTAAAGCACCAATTACTAATTAACTCAGTGACTGATTTTTTTTTTTTTTTTTTTTAATGAAAAAAAAAAAATATATATATATATATATATATATATATTATTTATTTATTTTATTTATTTATTTTTTTTTGCTTTGATAAATACCAATAACTACCATTTAACTATGCACATAAAACAATCTCAAAATATATTTTGAGTAAGAGAGATACAATTGTCACAGTGTCCTTCAGTTTGGACTGGGGCAGTTGGAATTTTTGTTGCCATGGTTACTGATTTTATTTATAATTTCTTTCAGTAATGTTGCAGCTATTCACCTCATTTGTGTACTTAAGTTCTCTCTGTCTCAGATCAGTTTTGCTTCAGTCTTTTTAATACTATGTGTGCTTTAAGCCTTCCTTGTGTGTGTATTTACTATCTGTGGAGTTATTAAAGACTGCTAATCATTATTCTTATGTTCGCATGTATCTACCAGCACAGCACCATGACAGAAGACTGGACCCACTAAAACTAATAAACATGTTTTTTTGTTGTTGTTGTTTTGTTTTGTTTTGTTTTGTTTTGTTTTGTTTTGCTTTGTTTGGTTTGGTTATCAATCATTTTGCCACTGTGAATCATTTTGCCCACAAGAAACACCTGAAAGCATTCCTATGTCTTGCACATCAGACAACCTTTCTGGATGACTACCTCTGTGTTTACCTGCATGTCGGCCTGAATACTGCCACCAGAGTGCAGTTGTCTGGGGAGGGTCCTCGAGGGAGCTTCATTGATTATGTGGAGTGTATGCTGGTATCCTGTGGACGTTTGTAGACTATCGGAGCAACAGACAATGACACAAGCCCCCCTTCTAGCCTAGAGCCCAGCCAACCATTACTCCACCTCATGGAGCATCTGCCAGAGCCCACACGAGGAAGGAGTCAGCACAAGAAGATGGGAATGAGCCTATCAATACCCCAGAGCCTGAGCCACACGATGCATCTGACCTGGTGCATGAGCTGGCAACATCGCGTGTCAGTGTAACCCCCCTGGTCCTACTTGCACCCACTCCAAGCAGTACTCAAACCCAGGTCTCCAGCATAGGAGGTGGGCACATTAACAAGGAGGCTAAAGACTGCAATCTCTTGCTTTAGTCACTAGTGCACCTCCTGAGATCAGGAGAGTGAGGTTTACCTGCACAGCACCACCACTGACCTCCATTACTACCCCCTTTCAAACTGTTACATTATTTATGGCACCAATGTAACACCCTTAGGTCCTACTCACACCCTCTCCGAGTGGTACTCGAAACTGGGTTGAGGCAGGGACATTAACAAAGAGCTTAACTACGCATTAACTACCGCTGACCTTCATTACACTAGCGTGGGAGTATTCATGGAGTACGAGGGAGGAAAGCCCCAATCCCTGCCCACACTCCCGCCACTGAGGGTGATCTGCGAACAAACTCTGGAAATATTTTGGATAATTTTGCAGTGCATAGTTTTTGGGATTACCCTGTATCATATGTCTTCCCGCTGGTTCTGTGCAGCCCTAACCCTCTTGAGTCTCCTTTATTTCCTACATCTCGGCAGGTTCCGTCCAGCTTTGAATTTCCTAAATCTCCTGTGTCTCCTGAGCTTCCTGTGACTCTTAAGTTCCCACGCAACCACTCTCTCCCGCCTCCTCTCCTTATGCCAACCTGTTCCTCAACCCTATCTCTGTTGGTACTTGTCAGGCCCTCATCTCACCCTCAGTCAGTACCATCCTGGAGCTTTGTCTCGCTATGAGTCTTTTAGCCTCCAGCTCCGCCTTGGTGGGAGAATCCCATGTCTCCACCTCCAGTTTCCGAGGCCTGTATTCCTCATCAGCTCTTCAACCCATCGGCTCCACCTTGGCTCCTAGCTCTCATCTCCAACATGGCCCATCATCCCACTGGCTCCACCGAGCTTCCTTGTCCCTCCGGCTCCACCTTGATCAGTCATTAACCCTCCACCGCTACAGGATTCCACACTCCGGCTTTGCTTCGTCCCTCCATCCCTCTTGTTCCACCTTGTGCAGTCATCAACCCTCTATTCCTATGGGATTCCACTTCTCTGGCTTTGCCTCGTCCCTCCTTCCCTCCGGCTCCAACTTGGCCCTCAGTTGCTTCACCATGGTCTTCTGGATCCTCGATATCACTCTGGCTTCGCGGCTCTCCATCTCTGCCCTGGGCTCCTCCTCCATCTATGTCATCTCCATCAGTCGGCCACTTGGTGTAGTCAGCCTTACCTTCATTATGGCTCCTATCCTTGTTGATGCCACCGTGGGGCACATCTCTGGCTGTGGCCCAGGCTCCTACCGTCATGCCCTGACTCTTACCTCTGTCTTAAGTTCTCTCTGTTTCAGTTCACTTTTTTAGGAGAGACATCTTTCATGCTACCCTGCCATACAGGCCAGCTTTGTGTAAAGCTTGGGAGATAGTTGTCACATGCACAGACTGACCAGACCCAGCCATAAAATACTTCAAAGTTGCTTTTGGCCTCCTGGAAGCTTCTCTTATCAATGTCCTCCTAGCTCTGTCATCCACTTTGGATCTAGGCTGGTGGTGCCATGCGCTTTCCACTTCTTGATGATCTGAACAATACTCTGAAGGATAGCTAAAGCCTTTAAAATGTTTTTTTTTTGTAGGCTTCTCCTAACTTGTGCCTTTTTACAACTTTATCCCGGAGGTTTTTGAAAGCACTTTCCCAACAATGGTGCCATACCATGCACTACTAACAGTGAAATCTTTTTGGTGGAAGTAATCAACACCACTACTTTTGATGTCATGTGGAGCAATTAGCTTGGTGTTTAATGTGGAAGTTGATTGCTTGCACCTGAGCAAGTTTATAGTGTTATACTGTAAGAGGCTGATCACATCACCAAACCAGGTATTTCACTCATCAATTTTTATTAATCCAGAATTTGATTAAAATATGTTTCCTTTATTGATGAGGGTTATAATGTGTACATCCAGCTCCAGAAAGTTAGACTTAATTAATTTTATTTTCCAGGGTGTAATGTGGCAAAAGGTAAAAGTTGTCACAGGGTGTGATGATTTTCTATAGGCACAGAATTTATATGTGTGTGTGTATGTATATTTATGTATGAAGAGTTTTTGCAAAAACAGTACTCCATTTTTAACAATTTTCAAAAATCATGTTTTTTTTTTTGTTTTTTTTTCATAGTGCATTCCACTTATTCTTAAACTCCATTTGGGTTATTTTGATTACGTAAAAAAAAAAATAAAATAAAATACAGCTAACACATATATTAGGGTTGTAACGGTACACAAACATGATGGTTCAGGACGTGCCTCTGTTTTGATGTCACGGTTCGGTATAATTTTGAAAAATGAACAAGTTGTTCTTTTTTAAAAAAAGTCATTTAGAAATAAAATTTTCTTGTTTATAAATAATCTACCTCAGCTTATGCTTTAAACTATAGGAGCGCTTTTACATTGTTATAAGGTTACAATTAACAACTGAAACTAAAACTTAAATTTAACTTGAACTTTTAAACTTAAACTTTACTTAAATTTAAATGAATTATTATTTATTTTTAATTGTAATAATCAACACTCAACATTTAAAAAAAAAACTGTATGCAAACAGTTTTTAAATTGACTTAGAAATTATAACATTTCTATTTGTTATTGAAATATATTCAGTTACACAGTGGCTATCATAACTTGTTTCATAACAGATTCATTTAACACTAGAACCACCAGGGGTCGCTGTATACCTAAAACCGCCATGCGGGTAAATTTTACCCACGCACGTGAGTAGTGTTTTGATATGATTAAAGAACATTTATTTCACTGTATAATGGCAGTGTCTTATTAAGAAGTATCTAGAGTCATAATAAATGATTGTCTAGTCATCAACTATATTTTTTGTCCTGCTGTTTTATATTCAAGGCTTTTTATGCAAGCTACAGTCAGTTTTTATAAGTCAATACAAGCTAAACAAGCCTACACTGACAAAGAGAATTACAAGGAAGTAACTACATATGTGGGTGGTTTAATGTTATAATTCATTTTTATTAATCAATATATGAAGAGTCCAGATGCAAAACCAGCTAAAAGCCATCTCGGTCAAAAATGAGATAATGATACTGAGTGAACGCTCTTGACACACATTATATGTCCATCAAATACTATTTCTTCAAACTCGCTAAAATACCAGCCTCAGCCCAATCAGAAGTACCAGTACTTACATAGAAACCTATACATCTGAGCCTGATAAAATTGCATTTTTTAAAGAAAGACGTCAGATGGATTTAGCTGGTTTTGCATCTGAACTCTTCATATTAAGACCTTTCATATTATTTAAATTAAATTACTGAAATAGCCTATGGACAATAATGTGTAATAATAATTCACCACACTGGATAGGGTGATGCGATGACAAATTTAAGCGCACAGCTTCACCTAATGAATTATTAATTTATTTAGTTATATCATTTATAATTTGAATAAGTGAACAATGCCAGTAAACTTTGGGTAATCAAAAAAAAAGAAAAAATGGTTATATAGAACAGATTTTTTTCTTTTTCAGAAACGTGCCGACTAGAATAAATGACAACACAGCACAGTAGCGAGCAATAAACAATAGAAATGAGAAAACAAAAGGTAAATAAATAATCCAAAGTTTGCCAAATATGAGTAACGTTAGGCTAAAACATCTAAATATGAGATCGGTGTCAGATGAGCTGTCAAATGCTGAGTCGACCCAGGACGTATAATTTACCATCAGACTCTCCATCACTCATGGTATTTAGTGCTTCTAATACCTCTTCGGCATCAATAAATCACCTTCGTTTACTAATTTTGACTGTATTCATGAAACTGATAACCGCTAATTCAGTGAGTAAAAGATGCTTAGGAATGTACAATGTTACATAAGCGGCAATATAATGACAGCGCGAAAATACAGGCATTATATATATATATATATATATATATATATATATATATATATATATATATATATATATATATATATATATATGTATGTATGTATGTATGTATGTATATATGTATGTATGTATGTATGTATATATGTATGTATATATGTATGTATGTATGTATGTATGTATGTATATATATATATATATATATATATATATATATATATATATATATATATATATATATATATATATATATATATATATATGTGTATATATGGGTAAATTTGACCCGTGCTGGCGCTTTTAGGTATAAATGGCCCGTTTTTCGATTGTATTATCTAAACCCTTTTTAACACCAGGGGATTTTAATTTACACAATTTTAGTAAAAGTCAAAGACTGGGAGACCTGAGTGTTTTATTGAAAATCTGTTATGTACATTTGAATAACAGGTACGGGTAAAATTTCCCCCGTGGTGGTTCTAGTGTTAAACATGCGTAACAGGTAAAGTAAAATATAAAGAGAATATAGTCTGTTATTTCGCAAAATGCTCTTCTCTAGACTTAATTTCTTTAGCAAACTAACAAACTGTAGACACTGATACCTTGGCTGAGGTAAATTAAATACTGCATGACATTTTGTTTAAAAGCTGCTTTATTGACATCTTTCGGCAGTTGAAAAACTGATGAAGTGATTACATAATGCATGAGATATTCATTCATGTTTATTTTGCGTTAAAACTAAAGAGGAAGGAATGATCACGTTCACTCACTCTCCGCTCTGCCGTTTGAACGGACTGCATTTACACTGCACAAATAATGGAAAATATGTTTAATATTTGTGTGTGTGTGTGTGTGTGTGTGTGTGGTAGTATATATATATATATATATATATATATATATTGTTGTAAATGTTTCACCTAATTCTGTCATGCAATTTGTTTCCCTTGTAGGCTAAATGATTGTAACTTAACAGATGAAAGCTGTAAAGTTCTGGCTAACGTTCTTGGATCAGATACTAATCTGAAAGAACTGAACATGAACAATAATAATCTGCAAGATTCAGGAGTGAAGGTGCTCTGCACTGGGCTGAGCAATATACTATGTAAATTGGAGATACTGAGGTAACTAATGTGGGGTGGGTGAGGAGGTGTTTTAACCTTTCTACATAAAGTTCAACGATTTTTTAAAACTCTACATCTACAAAGTGATGAATAAAGAATTTGCATCATTGTGTTTTTTTTTTTCCTGTTTTTATTCAAATTATGAAGGTGATGAACTGAATCATTATATATTCTATGGTAATTAATGTGGTATATATTCTGTGGTAAATACTGTGTATATTTAACATATAGTTTTATTGTACATTACATTACAAAAAAAAACAAAAAAACATTTAATTCATTTTAACAAATTTACCGTCTATACAGATGCTTCATATCTATAGTTTTTGGGTGTTTCCATTGCATCCGACACGTTTTTTCACTGACACACCCCCAACTCGGAAACTCTGGTCTTAAAGAAAATGTTGAATTTCCCATTTGTAATAACGATTTTGTGGCTGCATTCATGTATGTTCAACTTGTAAATACAATGTATCTGACATGACTTGAACACACCTTCATTTACACTGATTGGATAAATCATATTTCTTCACATATCTTCATTATTGGTGTTTATTTATTTTATTTTTTTTAGACTCAGTAAGTGTCTGCTAACAGAGGAAAGCTGTTCAGCTCTTGCTTCAGTTGTCAGTTCAGACTCCAGCAGTCTGGAGGATCTTGATCTGAGCAATAATATTCTACGTGATTCAGGAGTGAAGCTGCTCTCGAATGGACTGAATAATATCTGTAAACTGAAGAAACTCAAGTGAGTTAATATCTAAAATAATAAAAGAACTCTGGGCCTTTTGTTTGCCTCCATGTTTAGTCATCAGTTTTTGTTTGAAAATATTTTTAAATTAATGTGTGAATCAGAGTTCACAAACTATATTCATTTTAGAGATGCACAGGTAATTTCCTGAACAACTGTTTAATCAGATGAATGTTACATTCATGTTATTCTCATTGTAGACTTTCAAACTGCAGTATCACTGAAGAAGGTTATAAAGCTCTGGCTTCAGCTCTGAGATCAAACCCTTCACACCTGACAGAGCTGGATCTCACAGGAAATGATCCTGGACAATCAGGAGTGAAGCAGCTCAATGATTTACTACAGGATGTTCAGTGTTCATTAAAAACCATCAGGTAATAAAAGCTGTAGCGGATTAGCTTAAAAGGGAAATGTATATAAATAAATACAATTAATTATGATTAATTACAATTATTTATATCAGCTGCCAGTAGTAACTGTAGCAGGATTAGTTTTCCATCAACTAATCTGTTCGTCCAGCGAACATTCAGTATAATTTTTATATCAACTTGTTGTAAACTTTTTCTTAGAGACCAGGAGACATTTTGGATATCTTGAAGCAGAAGTTTCTCTTTATTAAGATACTAGCTGTGCGTCGCTGCAGTCATCAAAAGTCATCTGACAAAAGCTCATCACAGAAGAGTATATAGGTTTCAAGGGGGAGGGGGACATAGAGGTGGAATCAATCTAAACAAAGCATGCAACTTCGGTACAGGAAATCAGCCCAATAAAATAATTTTCCCAGCCTTGATCTATGTAGAATACAAGTGTCATTCAAATGCATAGGTGCTAAACAAAAGGCACAGTTGTACCTTGAGCTTAGAATTCACACTTAACTTGGGAAAAATACCAGATGTTCAGGAACTGCATAAAGGCAAAAGGTTACTGTCTCAGGGCCTAGGCTGCCTGCTCTTAGAAATCACAATATACATAACTTTTTTAGTTCATGCTGTTATATTGGAACCTATGTTTAACCTGTTATAAATTTGTAATACAACAAACTGTAAGAAATTATATTTTCTTGGCCACAGAAAACAACTTTCTTAAAGTACTATTGCATTAGGGCATGTAGCTCAAATCGGAATCGTAAAGGGACATTAAGGGTGTACTCACACTAGGCATGGTTGCCGTGAACCGGTCCCGAATACGATTGTCCCCCTTCCCCACTCCCCCTCTGGCCTGCACTCACATAGGGTTTCAGCATTCGTGCCGGAGCTAGCTTACGTCATTATGGTGCAACGGTTTCAGGATAAACAGGAAGAGTGGCGCTCTCGCTGAACGCAATGGAGTCCATCGCTCTGGTTACTTTGTGGATTTGGATGGTTTGGAGCAGTGGTGGTTTTGGAATCATGATCACGTTCTTCCGGGTCTGAAGAGTGATGAACTCCAAAGATGTTCTGACTCGACTGTGTCTGGGAGTTTCTTCCCATGTGAAAATTGAAGAAGAACCAAGAGCTGAGAGGGACCCAGATGAAATCCTATGGTCTTTGGGGAATGGAAAAACAAGGCTGCAAGGCCCGGTGCAATTTAGAGAAGCCCCGACAAGTTCTAGGTCATCCTCGTCATCCTCTTAGGTTCTAAAAGAACTCATGTGAGACGAGTGAAGAAAACTAAAAAAACGTGGAAGAGAGAAATGTCTGTACAAGGACATTTCCATGAAGATGAATTCCAGGGTTGAGTGAAAACGTCTGGCTCTTTGTGGTCGAGAGCCACAGCTCTATATGTTGGGGCCTGTCAGGCCCACCAGGCACGCCCCGTGCCGTCTGAGGCTCTCTGTGGGTTCCTCCACGCAGGCAGCTATCGGAAGATTTTTGCAGAAGAGAAAAACGAAGAGAGTCTCATGTGATGGTTTTAAGGTCTCTGGAGGCTGTGCCTCCAGGAGGTCTGAGAGCCAATGGTGACTTTCACTTTTGGAGGGAAAGTTTACAACTCTTTGTCTGTGAACATGGTATTTTGCATATGTAATTTGGTGTTGATGCAAAAACTACTGAAGTCTCTTAAAATACTAATATGTTGCATAGGTATCAACATAAAATATACTAGAGGTCTTCATGGAGGACCCGAGACCCGAGGACCTGGGACTCGTACGGGTTCGAGTCTATATTTAAAATAGCCAGTCGGGTCCGGGTCGGGTCCCAATCTATTACCTCGGGTCCCGGGTCTGTTTAACATTTGTGTGTAATACCCGAATCGATCGGAGAACACCGCACCCGCCAGTGATCAGTGTCGGTCAGCACTTTGCGTGTGTTTTGTAGCTTGCAACTTGTAAAATTAAGAAAATTGTGAGCGGGAAATAAGGTGGGGAAAAAAACATGCGTGTCGCGAAGTTAACGCTAGTACTGCAAGCGGACGGTACCAAGCTGTCTCATGTGAATTCCTCCTTTAAGCTTCATAAGATTAACTAGGTGGAGCTTTAACTGGGGTCTGAGGGTGTTTTGGGGCCATGGAGAAGTTTTGACATGCCCTCACATTTGTGCTTTTTTCAGTATCTTAAAAACATATTCATGGCTAAAGTCTGGCTACACTGTAATCAGCACAAACTAGGCTACAATAATATGTAAGCAACATGAATGTACATGTTTGTGTTTTTGAGAAAACAATGTTTATGCGTGGTTAGTGAAAAACTAAAATTTTTAAGTCACTGAAATAAGGCCATGAAACACATTCAGAACATTAGTTCACAAGACTTTTGAGAACTGGATGCGGTAGGCTAGAGTTTTTTCAACAAAACGATGTGAAAATCATCTCGTTCACTCATTCAGAGAAAACAATATATTGATGTAAATTTTCTAATTTTCTCATGTTTTGTGATCGAAAGGGAATATGCGAAGGAGTGGCAATGACCCATGAATATTTAGCAATTCACACCTGAGAGACAAAGAGCCCTCCCTAATGGCCCATCAATGACACTGTGACTGTCAGGTAGAAACAATGAGAGATTCAAAGAATGGAGTTTTAGATTGTTTGTATTTTATTTACAACACAGTATAATCAAAATATACATAATGAAGGTCAAATACACACAATTGAACACCCTGATCTAACCACAGAGATGTGAACAGACTTTGTGTAGTTTCTGAAAACTGTTTTCTGAATTCTGTTCAACAAGTGAACAAAGTAAATCATACCTGGTATCTCAAAACTCATCATCAGTAGTCAAGGAACTAGAATATGTGTAGTTGAACACCTGATCTTAGTACAGCGCTCTCAGTTTGAAAGACAGCAGGATTCATCTGTTGTGCAGGTATCAGCTCACTAAAAAACAAACAACATAAGAAAAACATCTGTGAGCATGTTAATATCAGGAGCATCTGTAATATATATATATATATATATATATATATAGTGTATGAGCTTGTAGCCATAGACTCGCGCATTTGTACTAACGTAAAAAGGACATTTTATATCTATATATAAGTAATAATTATTGTTTTTCACGTTAAACATCTATTCGAGAGCAGAGTATTGATAAACATGGTCTAAACATACACTCAATGTAAACACTCATATTACATCATATTGTTATACGATAAATAAATAACTAAATAATATGATCTTTAAGTCATAAACATAAGCATGCTTTGTATGTATTATACAATACAAAAACGTTTTATATTTGGGAAACTATATTATTATTGTTAAGCGTAAGTGTAAACACTATTACCTTTATATCGCATCGTTTTCTATTATACAGAACGTTAAAAACATCCTGGCGTCGTGAGACATTTTGATGCAATGAAATGAAACGTACTTCATGATGTTTCACTTGCTGTAGTCATGAATTATAGTTTGAAAAAAAGTCTAACTAGTAAAATGTGTACAAGTTCTGTCACAGTAACACAGTAACAACTAACGCAAGCAGGCTAATAAAAGAAAGACTTACTCATGTAAATATCTCCTCTGATGGATCGCGCCGTGTGTCACATCGTGTTCTTCCTCTGAATTCTTATTCCTCACAGCGCATCTTCTTACAGAAAGGACAAGTTGCCCAGATGAACTTGGAAAAGAAAAGGTCTCGGCGCTTTGTTTACAGTGATGTGGGCGGTTCCGTTTGGCGCGCGCCCTCACGTGGCGATTACACTATGAAAGCGAAAGCATCTCGTGGGCGTGATCTAATTAAAAATAATGAAGCAGACGGGAGAGATTGAACATGGAGTTGGTTTCATGCGAATTACTTCACCAGAGAATATTTGTTTTCGGCAAGAAAAGGGCTTCATCTAAAAGTACAAATATCAGGCTTTCTATAGATATCTCTCTCATGTGTGTGCGTCACGTATTCGCTGAGTTTTAGTTCATTTTACTGACGCATTTCAAAAACTTACGTGTGGAGACGGAGACTGCTGAATGCGCACCCTTTTTATTTTCTTTGTTTTGCAAAACAGTATATTTTGCTCGTGGCTTCGCGAAATAGGTAATTTGGGCTGCCCGCTACACCGCCGACCCCAGGAGGTTAAGCTTATGTTTTGTATTGTTTTCTTTTACTGAAGAAGAGACGCACCTGTTATTGAACACGCACGATGGTGCAGTGCAGTCGGCTTTGTGCAACCCACTTCTAAATTCACTCTGATGTGCATCATTCA
Organism: Labeo catla; assembly: GCA_012976165.1. Lineage (NCBI taxonomy): Eukaryota > Metazoa > Chordata > Actinopteri > Cypriniformes > Cyprinidae > Labeo > Labeo catla. The sequence continues at coordinate 10,098 of VONZ01002968.1, read as the reverse complement.
GTAGTGTCTTGCATTAGCCAAAATCATGACAGTCGACCACATAATATCTTATCCAATTGCACGTGAATAAATGCAAATACTCAATAAAAGCAAGACCTTGGCGCCGGCTTCCTTTGAAATATGATTGCGCCCGCTTCGCCCTGCTTCGTGACAGCAAATGCCGCCTGCATGCGCGAGAGCATGAAACTCAGAGTGGTAACATGATAATTAATTGTTGATTACTAATTTGAATCAGTACATTATAACGAAAACAATACCTTGAATAAATTAAGAGTATACTTCTCCAGACACCACTACACCACTGCTCACGCAGTAAAGTGTAACTCACTTCTTGTTCTGTGCGCTTTTTGAAAAAAAAAAAACTGCTCCAAGCTGCAATAATATATAAATTAAGAAAGATTCTTTCACTCGGCAAGAGGAACAGTAACTACCTACTAACAGTAGGTAAGCCAAAAAGTTTTTTCACAACTTATTTATTGACTTGTTAGCATTTTGCTGTGTAATATGTGCCGACCGGGTGCAGTCCGGTCTCTGTCTTTCCAGCCAGGTTCGGGTCCAATTTACGAATAACTGTCGGGTCCGGGTAGTAAATTTAAGGCATTTCTCGGGTCTGCACGGGTTCGGGTCCCACTTTCAAATTAAATACGGGTCCGGGGCGGTTCCGTGCAACAAATTTACGGGTCTCTTCGGGTTCGGGTACGAATTTTTGGACACGTGAAGACCTCTATAATATACACCATCATTTAGATAATGAAAATCCGAATTCAAAGAGACCAAACATGGCATAGATGAGTTATACTAGACTAGAGATCTATCATAACAAATACATACAACAGAATACAATGAAAAACACAGAATTACAAGGCAGTAATGCTATACACAATGACCTGGGGCTATGTGCGATAAGGTCAAGGAAAGGTTTGTCTGTGAATGAATAAAAGTAGTCATTTCCTATAGCAATATGTTTCTGTTTTAGAGAGATTTAAGTAGGGGAAGATTCTCTCTACATACTTGTAGGTTGTAAAGTTTATCTGATCTGGCCGGGGTATTCTGGTTGCCATGGTAACCAGGGGCCTGGTGAGCCATTGGAGACGTCCCGGCAGCCAGTGTTGTGGATTGGGTGAGGGGGTCTGTGATTATTTGATTATTTAATGAATAATTGATTTAGTAAATCAAATGAACAATGGTGTGTCTGATTGGCCCAGATGCTACAAAGCTTTCAGACATTTCAAAATAAACACTGATATTTTTTCAATGTTTGTAACAGTTTTCCCCAGAGTTTTGTGATGCAATGTAAAACATAATTAATTGTGCTTATTTATTTTATTTGAATAATACATATGTAAGGTAGAGGTGCTCAATATATTGGTGGCTGAGATATTATTGGCTTATCACTGGGAAAATTCAGTTATATTTATAGCACTGATAATGGGTTTTCCACAAATATTTTCACAGATAAGTAGTTGTGGTCAGGCGGTGTCACATGCGTTTAGACAAATTATCGTATCACATTATCATTTTCTGTTAGCAATATTTTTTTGGCCTTGTTTTATTTTGATCATCTGTTGTAGTTATGCTGTTTTATATGTTCTGTTTATGCATAAGAAAAAAGAAGTAAGTGAAAACACGTTTCTGTTTTTTGTTACTGTGGTTTGCTTATACATGAAAATGGTATAGTGTTTGTTTGTATTCTGTTTGTACTTTTATGTGTATTACATGTTGTAATTTAAGTTTTATCCTAAAGGCGTAATATTGGAATGTTATCTAATCTGTTATTCTGCTTCTTGTAGGTTTTTGAAAAGTCCTGCTGCACAGGAAGCATGTGAGTATCTCACTGAAGTTTTGGGTACAAGTCCATTATTACTGAAGGAAGTGGATCTGAGTGAAGATAAATTTGGAGATCTGGATGGGAAGAAACTCTCTGCTCTTTTGATGGACCCTCATAGCAGAGTGGAGAAAATTAAGTGAGTCAACATGATTTATACATTATAACTTCTGTTTAGTCATTAAAAAAGACTGTCTGGCACATGTGTGAGCAGATATAAAGATCTGGGCCTGTATTCACAAAACATATTATCTTACCACTAAAAGTTCTCCTAAATAGCAGCAAAAGTTTTTAGCTAAGAGTTTTCTCTTTAAACATATTTAAAAAGCTGCTGAGACAAACTTTACTAATGAATAGAGAGAAATCTTAAGCTAAGAATAAGGGCGGGGTTTACCTTGTAACTATGGATGATGTCAGCATGCTCAATAACCATGCACACAATGATTGGCTGATAGGGGAGGGCTCTCTGTCAGACATTTATTAAATGAAATATTGTTGTAAATGTTGCCATATTCAAATAAAGTTTTAAAAAGTTTTTTTTTTAAATGTTGCCACATTCAAATAAAAAATTTTAAATGCAGGCTAAGTGTAATATGTTCAAATGTTTGACAGCCTTTTACATGTTGTTCTTCTTATAAAACGATCAGCTGATATGCACATAAACAGACTTTTTAGGAGGGTTTTTTTAATGCTTTTAATGAGGCAGAATAGTGGAGAACTGACACAAAATGGGTGAAGAGAAGGGGGCAGGATCGGTAAAGCACCTTGAGATGGGAATCAAACTCAGGACGCCATGAGCGCAGTTGCGTTGTATGTCGGTACACTAACCACTAGGCTATCGGCGCCGACGTAAATAGCTTTTTTATTAACAGAACAGAATAATCGTGGCTGATAGTAAGATACGCAAACGTAAAAGAAAAACAAACTGGATGCAAGAACAGCTGTTACTTCTTGCTCAATGTATTAATGAAAACAAGGATATAATCAAAGAAAATTTTGGAGCTGGGATAACCTCCAAGACTAAAAAAAAGTTGTGTGGGAATATGCATGCAAATAAATGTGCAAATAAATGCAAAGTGTTTCTAAAAGTTTAAGTTCCGAGGCAGATTGCCAGCAACAGCAATATTAGGATAGTTAGGATTTGATCTTAGTGATTTAAGCCTGATTTACGCTGATTTATACTCTACGCGTTCCTCTGCACCACAGGCCTGTGCACATCACCAAATTCTGGGCCCCTATTCCCAAAACATCTTAAGGCTAAAAGTAGCCTATTTCGTAACTAGCGATTTAGGAGAAAATCTTAAAAATAATAGGCGTGTCAATCCTAAATTTAGGACTCCTAATTTTTGTTCTAAGAGTATTTCAAAAAGTGTTTTAGCACTAAATCTAGCTGAAATGTTAGGAGTAGTGGAGAGGACTCCTAAGTCACTAAGATCAAGTCCTAAAACTATCCTAAAATGGCTGTTGCCGGCTATCTGCCTCAGAACAGAAACATTTTCGAAACATTTGATGATAATGAGCTTTTAAGAAGGTATCGTCTTAATCGCGAAGGTATTATGTATTACTGTTGTAGAACTTGCAGTCACTTCACAAACAAATAGAAACAACCCAATAACGCCACAGATCAAGATTTTGACAACACTAAGGGATGCCACCTCCTTATGAATGCAATAAACATTTTAATGAGGCTAAGGATTTTAATCTGCAATAGCATAACAAGGTTGCATGAAAACATTATGGTCAACTTAAAAAAAAAATGTCCATTTACCTGTAGCAGTTGTTTGTTGCTTGAATTTTGTAATCTCTGCCTTTGCCTGACTTTGCAAAGAATACCAGCGCTTTGTTTCTTGACAAAAGTGGGAAAGCTGTGTTTATTTGCACACATATATTGTCCCACATATCTTTTTTAGTTTTTGAGGTTATCCCAACTCCAAATTTTCCCTTGATTATATCCTTGTTTTCATGAACAAGTTGGGCAAGAAGTAAGAGTTGTTCTTGCATCCAGTTTGGTTTTCTTTTACATTTAAATGCCTTACTATCAGCCATGATTATTCTACTCTGTTAATTAACCCTCAAAGACCGAGACAGCCGCCAGAGGCTCCGTAGTGAACATGATTGCGTCATCATTTTTTGATCGCATTGATTCGTCAGAGAAACCAATGCATTTCGTTCCTCTCAGCCAAGCAGGAACGATTGTTGATGCTTAGTCCCACCCCCATGCCCAGATTGGTTCAAACGGTCATCTATTCAACCAATAAACATAGTTTTGGACTTTTGAACCACCAATTAGCATGTTTCTTTGGAAATTAGAACAAACTCAAAGTGAATGTAAAGTACGTAGTGCGTGCATGAAAACAAACACAAAATAGCACATTTGCATGACCGCACTCTCTGAAAAAGCATAGAAAAACACACGACAGAGCACTTTGACACAAAACAAAATAAAAGCAAGGATGAAATGGCAGTACATGTCCGATAATGCGCTGGAATTTGTTTTCACGTCGCTATGTCATGCTGTCCCGGTAAAACGCAAATACAGCCAGTGGATCGATCCATTTGACTGTTATAATATGGTAATTCTTCTCATATAGTTTATAAAGATCATTTGCACTATTTTTTTTCTGTTGTACTCTGTATATTTTCTCTAATTTTGTGTGTAGTTTGTGAATCATTTGCACTGTTTGAATATTTGTTGCACAAGACCATTTCTGCAGTTGTTTTCACTACTTGCTGCACTGTTTGCGTTTGTTGTTCATACTCTGAAAATAGATTTCTCTGAAAAACAAAAACTCACCTTTTATTTATTTATTTTTTACTTGTGTTTTCTTATTACATAATACTGTTTCCATTTACTTTACTTTCTAAACATTTTTGAACACATCTATATTGTCAATAAACTAAATAGATGTATTTTTTTTTTACTGAAAAGTGCCTATAACCAATATTGTAATAAATGGCTATAACTTGCTTGGGGAATGTTATATGTAGATGGAATTTTATTTTGAAGTGTAAAACACCCAAATACAACTTTCTAAAGAAAAAAATCCAAACTTCATGAGTTTCGGTTTGAGTGCACAGGAAAAAAACCAATTGTTGCTTGCGATTTTCTTGAAATTTTGGAAATTCATTCATTCTTAGAGAAGACAAAAGAAAAATTGTGCCTTTAAATTAGCTAGACTGAAACTTCAAGTTCTCCTGTTTACAATGATATATGAGTCAAGTTGTTTTTCTGAGAAAATAATGGATTGTCTTAACCGTAACTTCAATAACCCCTGGAGAAACCAAGGCAGAACACCTTATAACACCAGTTACCGCTCTTTGACTTTGTTTGGAACACTCAAATTGAGTTAGGGCATTCTGTCTTTGTTTAGCCACGCGTCAGTATAAAGTTACGGTGCTGACTCGAAGTTATATGGTGTTCTGGTGCTCTATATGTCAGGAGCATTCACTCAGTATCATTATCTCATTTTTGACCAAGACGGCTTTTAGCTGGTTTTGCATCTGAACTCTTCATACATTTTTATTACAGCAGTCTTCAATAGTAAAACCAACACAATACAAGTGTTAAAATATACAGTTTCACAAAATTTCTTGCAAAAATTTTTGTCCTTTCCAATGCTGGTCACGATTTCTCTCCAAGAGTTACTTGCCATCTGACTGTTTCTATGATCATGCATTGATGGATCATAGAGATGTTTGTACAGGCGTACCTGTTCAGCCAAAACAGCTTTAAAATTATTTGTGATCAATGCTGTGACATGCGAACAGTTCACTCGAGATGCCATGCACACCACCACGCGAAATGATTGGTTCCACAAACCCAAGCGAAGTGTAAATCAGCCTTTACGTTGCACAGATTTAGGAGCTAGATTTAGCGCTAAAATGCTTTTTGAAATACTCTTAGAGCAAAAACTTAAGAGTCCTAAATTTAGGACTGGCACGCCCATTATTTTTAAGATTTTCCCCTAAGTCAGCAAGTTATGAGCTACTTTTAGCCTAAAAATGTTTTGTCAATACGGGCCCTGTTTATCTGATGTTTGTTGAATATGTGTTAAATAGTAAATAATGTTGTTTTTGTGTTCAGGCTGAATAATTGTAAGTGGACAGAGAAAAGCTGTTCAGTTCTAGCTACTGTTCTCTCCTCCAAAACCATCCTGAAAGAGATGAACCTGAACAAGAGTCGTCTGCTGGACTCAGGAGTCAAAGAGATCTGTGAGGGACTGAAGAATCCTGTTTGTGAGCTTAAGATACTGAAGTGAGTACATTTCACCATCAGCTACACTCAACAATTGGGAACACAATGCATTACGTCATTGATGGCATTGTTATTGCCACAATAACATATATATATAGCATATATATATATATATATATATATGAAAGGCGAAAGAGAATGTCCACGGTGTAGAAGCGCGGAGATGACTTAGACTCATATATATACAGGAATGGCCTGTGTGTGAAGGACACGGGAAGGTTGTAAAACCCCTTTAGTTAAACATCCGCTAAACAAAGCACCTGGGAACAGTAGGGAAACACACCGGGATCATCCTTTAAGATCTCAATGTTTCTTTTCAATTTTTTTTGAAATCCAATCTAAATCCGGTAAACCATGAAAATTGCGGCAGAAGGCATTTCAACCAATAATGAACAGGGAAAGACCGCTATGAAAGTAAGGGAGAAACCAACATAAACAGTCCACAGAAAAGTATAATTCTGGCCAGTGAAAAACACAGGAGTGGACGTGGGAAGGTAACAAAAAGTCAGTGTAGGAGGAAGCTCAGGCGGAGGACGGACTCCCAGGAAGAGGACAACAAACAAAGTCCAGGGTGGTGACGATGGAGGAGGAGCCAGGGAGGAGACAGAAGCATCCAGGGCGGGTGTGACGGAGGGAGGAGCCAGGGAGGAGAGAGAAGGGACTCGGAGCAGGAGGAGCCAGGCGAGACCCAGACCGCAGCCATGATGGTAGCCCATGGCGGAGCCGAGGGAGGGAGGAGCCATGGTGGAGGAAGGGCTGACGACTCCAGGGGGCTGAACGACAGCGGCGGAGCAGGTGATCTTTGGTGACACCGAGGATCCGGAGGGCCAAGGCAGAGCCCAAGGCTCTGGCAGCCGAGGCGGAGATCCGGAGGGAGGGAGGAGCCCAACGGAGCTGGTGGGACAGAGCGACGAGGTGCAGCCGGAGGAGTGGAGTCCTGAGGCAATGGCGGGACGACGACGACCAAGGCGGAGCTGGAAGGACGATGGAGCCTGATGGAGCTGGTGGGGCCGACGGACGACGGTGGAGAAGAGGGAGCTGAGAGCCGGGGTGGAGCCGCTGGGTCGGAAGGCCGAGGCAGAGTCCAGGACTCAGAGGCTAGTGGCGGAGATGAGGGATCCTCCAGCCATGACGCCGGTGGAGACTGGCAGACCCACGGCGAACCCAACGCACAGATGGTGGGCTGAGGGTGAGCAGCGGGGCTGTCAGGAGACAGCGGTGGTGGGACTGAGGCAGCAGGGCCGATAGGAGGGGATAACAGAGGGGGGGTCGGTGGGAAATCCAGGCAGGCAGAAAGTTCAAGGCAGACAGATTGTTCAGGGTAGGCAGGAAGTTCCACATATATATACTCAGAGAAATCAATCAAATCTTGTTCCACATTTAAATGTCCCAGATCCAGACATTGCTCACCCTCAGCGGTGGTGCTGGAACATCCCCCGTCGCGGGCATTGTGGCCGGCTCTCGCACCTGGTCGGACTTGATAGGCTCAGGCTCCGTAGCGATCTCTCGCGCTGTCACTCCCGTTGGTGATGGCTCTGTTGCTCTCGGCTCTGGCTCTCTGTCCGTGGTGGGCTCAGGCTCTGGCTCCGCAAGTCGGGGTGTGGGTTGTCTGGGCTCTGGGTGGCCCGGTGGAATGGTTCTGGATTGGGGCCGGACACTCTCCAGACACCGGAGGATCCCTTCCCTCCAGCTCAGTCCTGTGGTGTCTGGGAGGTCCACAGGATGATAGTAATTGGCCTCAATCCAGAACCGAGAGTTGATGGTGACGTTGTCCAGCCCTGACCTCATTGCCAGCCCGCAGAACTCCCAGGCATACTCCACGAATGGAAGATCTCTGTGGGCTAGGGCAGAGAAGCGAGCGACTACTGGTCGGATCTTCTGTCACGCTGTGTGTAGAAGGAGACGTAGGAAGGCGAAATATAACAAAAAAAGTCTTTAATAACATCTACAAATGGTAACTCCAGACAGAAACAGCAGGCAAACACACACCAACATAACTTTAAGATCCGACGACAAACACTGAACTGAATCCAACTTATAAAGGGGTGCTAATGAAACAAGGACAAGTGTGGGTGATTAACCAATAATGACTTAACAAGGAATGGAACAGGAAAGACCATATATGGGCACAGAAGGGAGAAACCAACATAAACAGTCCACAGAGGTGTGACATATATCTGTTCACCTCCAATAGAGGAAATAATTGAATAATACCATATTGTTTTAGACAGTGACTTTCATTCACTAACTGTGCATATACATACACTTGTACACTTTTACACAAACACCACGAGTCATTATTAACTTCATAACAGTGTTATCTCATATCACAGTAATAACAATTAAATAAATAAATAAAATAGCTATAATATTTGTTTGTGTACCATTTTAACCAATCACACACATATCTGTTGAGCGTATAAATGTAGTGCCAAATCCAGAGGTCTTTAGATTACTGAGTTTTGTTCAGTGCATGGCACGCACTCACTGGCTCATAACGCAGGTACGGTGTAAAAAAGAGATTCATTTTGCAGTCTAGACAGCTTCATTGATTTTAATGGGAGTTTTCACAAGAGGACATATTCTTGATTGTGATGTTCTTTGCTCACTTTCTTGATAAAATGTATTCCCATTTTGTTTTGTTTTTTTCCCTCCATGCTTCTAAAATAACCAATTGGTCAAAATTTTCTAATTCATATAAAGCAAAAAACTAACTTTTTAGCCCAAATACAATGTGCCATTTCCCCAAATAAAGGGAATCATTTGGGTTTTATTATCCTATTGTTTGTTTGGCTGTTGTCTTCATGAGGTTTGGATCTTTTGCTGTTGTTGGCTGTAAAAAAGTAATTCGATGAAGTGATGTGGAACTGTAATGCAGTCAAGACCTGCCTGGAACTACTTTAGCTGTGAAGTTATTAAAAATAATCAACACATTTTAGTAAATGAGAACGTCTCAGGTTATGTATGTAACCTTGGTTCCCTGAGAAGGGAACGAGACACTGCGTCCTCTAGGGGGCGCTATGGGGGAATGCCGTCTGCGTGACCCGTGTCTGAAGTCTACATACAAAAACATCAACAGAGTTGGCCAGCGACAGCCTATGACGTCACTTCCGGCGCGACTCGTCGCTGCCGGTGCGACCATAGTATAAAAGGACGCCGGTAGAACAGGACGGTCACTTTTTCGTCTGAAGTTCACATCCGAAGCATGGCAAAGAGCCTAGAGGACGCAGTGTCTCGTTCCCTTCTCAGGGAACCAAGGTTACATACATAACCTGAGACATTCCCTTTCGAGGAACTCGAACTGCGTCCTCTAGGGGGCGCTGTGGGGAACGGTTATACCCACGCTGCCATGCTGAGGGGAGTGCCTGTCATCATAGAGGCGAGCACTACGTACCAGCTCCCTAAGCTTTAAGGGAGTTGCCCCTGAGATGTAGTAACGGCTGTCAGTGACATATCCCCTACAGCCAGAGCCTGGGCCGCATACCCCAACTTACCTGCAAGGGTCAGAACACTGGACCCGGGGTAGAGCCTCAAGCTTGGAAACCGAGGTATTCCTTTTAGGGGATATAGCCAAGTGCCTAGGATTACCTAGGTTGGCCTGTCACCCAGGAGCTACCTCCGCTCTGCAGGGTTCCCTCAGGAGCCGCATTACAGAACGCAAGTGGTAACACCCTGCTCAACGCGGTTGAGCGTGAATAAAGAGCGCACCGAAACTAGAGCGCGTAACACCATTCCTTTAGCCTGGCAGATGCTCTGGAGAGGAACCCAGGTGACCGGGGTTTTAACCATCTCGAGAAAGGGTACGGGCAATAGCGCGTGAATCCCTACCATAAAGGATTTTAGAATGGACGCAGAACTCTGGTGCATTCCATACCACAGCATGGATTTTAGAAAAGTGCCCAAAGATTCAGTGTGCACTTACCATATACATGGATTTGAGAAAGCGCCCATAGGATCCTGTGGGCCTTACCGTAAGAATGGATTTTTAGATGTACCGTTGAGAAATGGTGGAATAAGA
>VONZ01002967.1:0-31932 GCA_012976165.1 Labeo catla | reverse complement strand
ATGAGACAAGATGCATAAAAACACTTTTGGCGTTCATAGAAGGCCTAAAATAAGCGTTTCATGCACTGAGGCTCTAACTAAATGTGATATTCATAAAACTTCTAACACTTCAAGAAGTCTCTTTCTGTATTGCAAATAACATTCCCTTAATGCATCTGAAATATTTTTAATATGGGTCAGCCTTATTCATGAAACTGCATATACTAACGTTTTCTGAGTGAGAAAAGACGTTTTAGAGCATTTCTGAGGAAGAGTTCGTTTCATGAGGCAAGATGCATAAAAACACTTTTGGCGTTCATAGAAGGCCTAAACGAAGTGTTTCATGCACTGAGGCTCTAACTGAATTTGATATTCATAAAACTTCTAACACTTCAAGAAGTGTCTTTCTGTATTGCAAATGACATTCCTTTCATGTATATGAAACATTTTTAACGTGGGTCAGCTTTATTCATGAAACTGTGATATGCTAACCTTTCTCAAAGTGAGAAAGATGCTTTAGAGCATTTCTGAGCAAGATTGCCAGATGAGGCAAAATGCATAAAAACTCCACTTTTATGCTCATAGAAGGCCCAAACGTAAGCTGCTTCATGCACTGAGGCCTCTAACTAAATGTGATATTCATAAAACTTCTAACACTTCAAGAAGTGTCTTTCTGTATTGCAAATGACATTCCTTTCATGTATATGAAACATTTTTAACTTGGGTCAGCTTTATTCATGAAACTGCATATACTAACGTTTTCTGAGTGAGAAAAGACGTTTTAGAGCATTTCTGAGCAAGAGTTCGTTTCATGAGGCAAGATGCATAAAAACACTTTCATGCTCATGGAAGGCCTAACCAAGCCGCTTTTCATGCACTGAGGCTCTAACTAAATGTGATATTCATAAACTCTAACACTTCAAGAAGTGTCTTTCTGTATTGCAAAATGACACTCCTTCATGTATGTCTATTTTTAATGTGGGTCAGCCTTATTCATGAAACTGCATATACTAACGTTTTCTGAGTGAGAAAAGACGTTTTAGAGCATTTCTGAGCAAGAGTTCGCTTCATGAGGCAAGATGCATAAAAACACTTTTGGCTTTCATAGAAGGCCTAAACGAAGCGTTTCATGCACTGAGCCTCTAACTAAATTTGATATTCATAAAACTTCTAACACTTCAAGAAGTCTCTTTCTGTATTGCAAATAACATTCCTTTAATGCATCTGAAATATTTTTAATATGGGTCAGCCTTATTCATGAAACTGCATATACTAACGTTTTCTGAGTGAGAAAAGACGTTTTAGAGCATTTCTGAGTAAGACTTCGTTTCATGAGACAAGATGCATAAAAACACGTTTGGCCGTTCCTAGAAGGCCTTATATGAGCGTTTCATGCACTGAGGCTCTAACTAAATGTGATATTCATAAATCTTCTAACACTTCAAGAAGTGTCTTTCTGTATTGCAAATAACATTCCTTTCATGCATCGGAAATATTTTTAATGTGGGTCAGCCTTATTCATGAAACTGCATATACTAACGTTTTCTGAGTGAGAAAAGACGTTTTAGAGCATTTCTGAGCAAGATTTCGTTCCATGAGGCAAGATGCATAAAAACACTTTTGGCGTTTCTAGAAGGCCTTATATGAGCGTTTCATGCACTGAGGCTCTAACTAAATTTGATATTCATAAAACTTCTAACACTTCAAGAAGTCTCTTTCTGTATTGCAAATAACATTCCTTTAATGCATCTGAAATATTTTTAATATGGGTCAGCCTTATTCATGAAACTGCATATACTAACGTTTTCTGAGTGAGAAAAGACGTTTTAGAGCATTTCTGAGTAAGACTTCGTTTCATGAGACAAGATGCATAAAAACACGTTTGGCCGTTCCTAGAAGGCCTTATATGAGCGTTTCATGCACTGAGGCTCTAACTAAATGTGATATTCATAAAACTTCTAACACTTCAAGAAGTGTCTTTCTGTATTGCAAATGACATTCCTTTCATGTATATGAAACATTTTTAACGTGGGTCAGCTTTATTCATGAAACTGCATATACTAACGTTTTCTGAGTGAGAAAAGACGTTTTAGAGCATTTCTGATCAAGATTTCGTTGCATGAGGCAAGATGCATAAAAACACTTTTGGCGATCCTAGAAGGCCTTATATGAGCGTTTCATGCACTGGGGCTCTAACTAAATGTGATATTCATAAATCTTCTTACACATCAAGAAGTGACTTTCTGTATTGAAAATAACATTCCTTTCATGTATATGAAACTTTTTTGATGTGGGTCAGCTTTATTCATGAAACTGCATATACTAACGTTTTCTGAGTGAGAAAAGACGTTTTAGAGCATTTCTGAGCAAGAGTTCGTTTCATGAGGCAAGATGCATAAAAACACTTTTGGCGTTCATAGAAGGCCTAAACGAAGCGTTTCATGCACTGAGGCTCTAACTAAATTTGATATTCATAAAACTTCTAACACTTCAAGAAGTCTCTTTCTGTATTGCAATAACATTCCTTTAATGCATCTGAAATATTTTTAATATGGGTCAGCCTTATTCATGAAACTGCATATACTAACGTTTTCTGAGTGAGAAAAGACGTTTTAGAGCATTTCTGAGCAAGACTTCGTTTCATGAGGCAAGATGTATAAAAACACTTTTGGCGCTCATAGAAGGCCTAAACGAAGCGTTTCATGCACTGAGGCTCTAACTAAATGTGATATTCATAAAACTTCTAACACTTCAAGAAGTGTCTTTCTGTATTGCAAATGACATTCCTTTCATGTATATGAAACATTTTTAATGTGGGTCAGCTTTATTCATGAAACTGCATATACTAACGTTTTCTGAGTGAGAAAAGACGTTTTAGAGCATTTCTGAGCAAGATTTCGTTTCATGAGGCAAGATGCATAAAAACACTTTTGGCGTTCATAGAAGGCCTAAACGAAGCGTTTCATGCACTGAGGCTCTAACTAAATGTGATATTCATAAAACTTCTAACACTTCAAGAAGTGTCTTTCTGTATTGCAAATGACATTCCTTTCATGTATATGAAACATTTTTAATGTGGGTCAGCTTTATTCATGAAACTGCATATACTAACGTTTTCTGAGTGAGAAAAGACGTTTTAGAGCATTTCTGAGCAAGACTTCGTTTCATGAGACAAGATGCATAAAAACACTTTTGGCGTTCCTAGAAGGCCTTATATGAGCGTTTCATGCACTGAGGCTCTAACTAAATGTGATATTCATAAATCTTCTAACACTTCAAGAAGTGTCTTTCTGTATTGCATATAACATTCCTTTCATGTATATGAAACATTTTTAATGTGGGTCAGCCTTATTCATGAAACTGCATATACTAACGTTTTCTGAGTGAGAAAAGACGTTTTAGAGCATTTCTGAGCAAGATTTCGTTGCATGAGGCAAGATGCATAAAAACACTTTTGGCGATCCTAGAAGGCCTTATATGAACGTTTCACGCACTGAGGCTCTAACTAAATGTGATATTCATAAATCTTCTTACACATTGTAGAGGCAGAAGTACTTTTTGTTTTCAGTTAATATGATAAAAATGTGTTGGTAATATGCATAATTCAATAATATGTAAGTCTATAGTATTTCATGATTAATAATATCATTTCTGAGTTTAATTAATGGTTAAAACGTTAAAGGCTTACTGTTATTCATGTTTTATGTGATTCAGTATATTTAGCAAAAAGGTACACTTCCCCTTTAAGAACACTTGCGTGTGTTTTCTTTTTTTTTTTTGCGAAGAGCCGGCTGTCAGAGCCTGATACTGGAGAAGCTAACGGTTTTCTTACCTGCTCTTTAGCGATTAGTTGCTACAAGTGTGTTAGCCAGCCGCTTCTTTTGTTTTGTAACCCTGTGGAATAAAGCTGGAGAATTTTTATATTTTTCTTTACAACAAAAAACCGTTTCCAGAGTGAATCTGTTTACCTGCACAATTGGGCAAGCTACAGACACTACCTGTGGAGAAGCAACTTTTACTAGCTACAGACTGCAGAGTAAGCCACTGCAAGAAATCAAGCTCTTGATTTAAACCTCTATATTAGTAAGAAAACCGGCTTGACATTGGAAAAAGAGCCTTTGGAGAGGTTTGTGGAGTGATTTATTCAAGATTCAACGAGGGACCCGGAAGAATGTTCCCTATCATCTTGCCGAAGCTGCAAATGACTCGCGAGTAGTTAGCTGATATGCTAGCTAGCAAGTGGATCTAGCATCGTCTTTGCTGCTTTGTGACTGTTGGTTAGCAAATGGAACCTGTAATTACTGGAAGTACTGACCGCAGAGCAACTATGGCGGGGACAGGAACAGACGATACGGTAGGACTAACTGAGGAAAAAGAAAAGAGAGTTGTTAAACCAACACTTAAAGGACTGGAACATAAACTGCAAATGAAAATATCTTTAAGAAGAGCTATATCGGGTCAACTTACTGAGAAAAGGAATGAACTGTATGCGTTAATGGATGATGATGCGAATGCGGAAAACATTGGAAAGGAACCGTTGGCTGGATACATGGAACTGATAAAGGAATTCAGTGAAATAAATGAGCAGGTTAAAGACCTATTTTGCCAGACAGGATATGAAGAGAACATGAACACAGATCAAAGGGATTGGTTCGAGCCAAGAAACAGTGAGTACACAGATTTTGCACATGAAGTGAATTCATGGACACTAGCAGCTAAGATACGCCAAGAAGAAGCTAAAAGGTTTAGTGATGGGATAAAACCAGAAGATAGCGTGTCAGTCACATCCAAGAAATCTAAAAAATCCAAGTCTGTCAGTGCTGCGTCAGCTACGTCGTCAGCTCGTTCTGAACGCTTAAAGGTGGAGTTAGGAAAGGCCGCTCTGCTAGCCAAATCGGCTACATTGAAGAAGAGGCAGGCTTTAGAAAAACATGAACTACAGCTCAAGGCTGAAAAGGAAGAGTTAGAGCTACAAGCTGGGCTCGCTGCAGCTGATGCTCAACTGGCCGTGTTAAAAAAATATGAAGGCTCAGAAGTGTCTGGCAGATCCAAAGGAAGTAGGATGGATGTTCTAGCGTCTACTCCAGTGAAATACGATGTCAACTACAGTAAAGGTGGTAACAGCGGTGGTCAGCATAGCCACACAATAAGAAGAGATGCAAGTGACCATGTTATACAAGCTCCTGTATACTCAGTGGACAATTCTGTTAATACGGATAATCTGGTTACTGTCATGCAACGCCAAAACGACATCACTGAAAGTCTAATAAAGCAGCAGAAGCTCTCTACATTACCACCACAGAACGTCCCTGTCTTCAAGGGAGACCCAATTGAATATCGCCTCTTTGTGAGAGCGTTTGAACACAGCATAGAGAGTAAGACTGAAAATAGCAAAGATCGTCTTTACTATTTAGAACAACACACTATTGGGCCGCCTAATGACTTAGTGCGCAGTTGTTTTCATATGGACCCAGAACAGGGCTATCCTGAAGCCAAGAGACTTCTGAAAGAACGCTTTGGGGATAAATACAAGATATCCATGGCCTACTTGGACAAGGCTTTAAACTGGCCTATCATAAAGACAGAAGACAGCAAGGCACTCGAATCTTACGCCCTCTTTCTCACAAGCTGTAGTAATGCAATGGCAGACCTTGAATACTTGGATGAAATGGAAAACGCTGCGAACATGCGCACTATCATTGCAAAGCTCCCTTACAGACTGAGAGAGAGATTCAGGAGTGTTGCCATAGACATTCAGAAAAGGCAAGATCGACGGACAAAGTTCAAAGATGTTGTAGAGTTCATCACCATGCAAGCAGAAATGGCTTCTCACCCTGTGTTTGGTGAAATCCCAGGACAAACAAGACGCCAGACAGACATTAAAACTGAAAAGACAAGTGGAAAGAAAAACATCACAACACTGGCCACTGAAGTAAAAGCACAGAAAGTAGAGAGAGCCGTTTGGGACGGAAACAAGAAAACTCAGGAGAAAAGAATAAATGTGGATAAAGCCTTTAATAAACCTTGTATTTTCTGTCAGGGAGACCATACCATGGAACAATGCAAAAAACTACAAAAAATGTTGCACAAAGAAAAGTTGGAGTTCCTCAAGGGCAAAGGACTTTGCTTCAGTTGTCTTACAGCAGGACATATGAGTAAGGCCTGTGAAGAAAAGAAGAGCTGTCAGATATGTTCAGCAACGCACCCTACACTCTTACACATAAAACAAAAACCCAAAGACTCAACAAAGGAAGAGGTTTCGAAGGAGGAGCCTAGGGATGAGTCTCCGAAGGTGGTCAGTGGATTTGTGGAGGCAGGGGACACAAGCTCTCAGACTGGGGCCGGGGGTACTGATAGCATCCTTGCCATCGTTCCTGTGAGAGTAAAGGCAAAGAAAGGAAACAAGGTGCTGACTTGTTACGCGTTCCTGGATCCAGGAAGTAACGCTTCCTTCTGCACCAACAAGCTGGCAAATGACCTTCACCTGCAAGGAAAAAATGTGAATATCCTACTCACCACGATGGGAGAACAAAAGGCAGTCTCCTGCAAAGCAGTACCTGACCTGGAAGTAAGCAGCCTAGAAGGTGATGACTTCATCGAGCTCACAGAGGTTTTTGCACAAAAGGTTATTCCCGTGAGTAAAGAGAATATTCCTACTCAAGAAGATGTGGATAAGTGGCCACATCTGCAAGATGTACGAATCCCTTCCATCAATGCAGATGTCGGTCTTCTGATTGGAACTGATGTGGCGAAAGCCCTTGAACCAGAAGAAGTAATCCGCAGCATCAAAGATGGACCGTATGCAGTACGTACAGCCCTGGGATGGACCGTAAATGGACCGCTGCGTGAAAACATTAGAAGTCGGACAAAACATGGACGCCCACAGATTAAGACAAATC
The DNA here is from genome assembly GCA_012976165.1 of Labeo catla. Lineage (NCBI taxonomy): Eukaryota > Metazoa > Chordata > Actinopteri > Cypriniformes > Cyprinidae > Labeo > Labeo catla. The sequence goes on along the minus strand of VONZ01002967.1, from coordinate 25,054 downwards.
GCATCTCAGTGGCTCGACTGGAAGAATTATGGGCTCAGCAATTCAAGTGTGATTTTCCGGAAAGCGCTCAGTCAGAGCAATTGGAAATGTCCAAGGAAGACCAGCTTTTCATGGATCGAGTTTCGGAATCAACCAAGCTGGTTAACGGCCACTACTCAATCGGTTTGCCGTTGAAGAACAAAGATGTGAAAATGCCCAATAATAGAGCAGTGGCAGAGCAACGAGCGCTCAACTTGAAGAAGAAGCTTCAGAGAAACCAGACGTTCAAGGAGGACTACGTCAACTTCATGAACGACGTCATCAGCAAGGGCTACGCGGTAAAGGTACCAAACGAAGATCTAAACCGGAGTGATGGAAAGGTGTGGTTTATACCGCATCACGGTGTCTACCGCCCTAAAAAGCGGAAAATGCGAGTGGTATTCGACTGCGGGGCTTCTTACCAAGGAACCACACTCAACGAACAACTACTGCAAGGGCCTAACATGACAAGCAGTCTTATCGGCGTCTTAACAAGGTTTCGTCAAGAGCCAGTCGCAATAATGGCGGATGTGGAATCAAGGTTCCACCAGGTGAAGGTACCACCTGAAGATGCCGACCTTCTCAGGTTCCTGTGGTGGTTGGACGGCGACGTCTCACAAGGGCTGCAAGAATACAGGATGGAAGTCCACTTGTTCGGCGCCACTTCCTCGCCAAGCTGCGCGAGTTATGCTTTGAGAAGATGTGCTGAAGATAACAAGAGCAGTTTTGATGCAGCAGTAGTGGATACAGTTTTATGTAACTTCTATGTCGACGACTGTTTGAGATCAGTTGCATCCAAACAGGAAGCAGTCAAGCTATACCAAGACCTGAAGGCCATCTGTCTAAAAGGAGGATTTAGACTAACAAAATGGATGACTAACAGCCGGGATGTGTTGACAAATATTCCACAAGAGGACCGAGCTACAGAAGTCAAAAATCTCGACTTTGACCAGGAATCACTCGCCATCGAGAGAGCTTTAGGGGTCCAGTGGTGTATCCGGTCGGATCAATTTAAGTTCCACGTGAACATCCAGCAGAGGCCTCTCACCCGAAGGGGAATCTTGTCAATGATGAGTTCAGTCTACGACCCACTGGGGATGTTGTCTCCCGTCACTCTGCCCGCCAAAAACATCCTGCAGGAATTGTGCAGACTGCGAACAGGATGGGATGACGCAGTGCCAGACTATCTCGCACAACAATGGTCAAGGTGGATGGAAGAGCTTCAGCAACTCACCAACGTTGGAGTGGACAGGTGCTTTAAGCCACCAGAGTTTGGAGACACGGTGGAGGCTCGACTACATCACTTTAGTGACGCGAGCGAAACAGGCTATGGTACTGTGACTTATCTGGTTCAAAAGAACAACAACAATCAAATACACTGCTCGTTTGTCTTGGGAAAATCAAGGGTTGCCCCTCTTAAACCCACGACTGTTCCACGGCTGGAGCTGACGGCAGCTACCTTAGCTGTGAAGGTGGATATTACGTTGAAGAAGGAACTGCAGCTTCCGTTGTCAGATTCCAAGTTCTGGACAGACAGCACCGCTGTACTTAAGTACATAGCAAACGAGAACATCAGATTTAAGACATTTGTGGCAAACAGGGTCGCTACAATCTTACAAGCATCAAGAGTGGAGCAATGGAGCCACATCAGCTCGCAGTTGAATCCAGCCGATTACGCTTCCAGGGGACAAAGAGTGAGCGTTTTCGTGCAGAACGAGGTGTGGATCTCAGGGCCAAGCTTCCTCAGCAAGCCAGAAAGAGAATGGCCAGATAAGCCTGTTCAGTTAGAGGAACTCACAATCGCTGATCCTGAGGTCAAGAAAGGCATACTCGTTAATGCAACAACAGTAAAAGAAAGCACTAATGTAATGCAACAGCTAACAGAATACTTTTCTTCCTGGATACGACTAAAGAAGGCAGTGGCGTGGCTCATTCGAGTCAAAGTAACCCTGGTAAACCTGTCAAAGAAGAGAAAAGAAATTAATGAACAATACAAGGACCAAGAACGAGTGAACAAAGAACTGACAAGATACAAAATGAGTCTCAAACAGACTTACCTGACTCTGGATGATCTGCGTCAAGCTGAGCTGGATATCGTCCGCCATTGTCAGCAACAGAAGTTCCAAGAGGAAATATCTGCTCTTCAGAGAAAAGAGCCTGTCAAGAAAGGTAGTCGAATCTGCAGACTGAATCCGCAACTTCAGGAGGGAATCCTTCGTGTTGGAGGTAGACTCAGTCGAGCATCCATGCCGATCGAAGCCAAGCATCCTATGCTCCTGCCTAAAGACCATCATGTGACTGATCTGATTCTCCGTGAAGCACATGAGCGACTGGGACACAGCGGACGCAATCACATCTTGTCTCATGTACGTCAACGATACTGGATTATCGACGCCCCCTCGACGATCAGGAAAATGCTGTCTCGCTGTACTACCTGTCGAAGGCAACATGGTGCAGCAGGCACACAAATAATGGCGGACTTACCAAGAAACAGAGTTGTACCGGACGACCCACCTTTTACCAGAAGTGGAGTTGATCTGTTTGGACCATTCAATGTGAAACGAGGAAGATCATATGTAAAAAGATACGGGGTTATATTTACCTGTCTTGCAAGTCGTGCAGTACACATCGAAATGGCGACATCACTGGAAACAGACTCCTTTATTCATGCTCTGCGTCGCTTCATCGCAAGGAGGGGTCAAGTGATGGAAATGAGATCCGATAATGGGACTAACTTCGTTGGAGCTGACCGCGAGCTGAGAAAGGCTATAAAGGAGTGGAATACTTCACAAATTGAGAACAGCTTGCTCCAGCGTGATATCAAATGGATATTCAATCCTCCTTCTGGATCACACCACGGAGGGGTATGGGAGAGAATCATCCGCTCCGTAAGAAAGATCATGGTTGCTACGCTGAGGGAACAATGCTTGGATGAAGAAGGTCTTCAAACGTTCTTCTGTGAATGCGAGGCTATTTTGAACAGTAGACCTATTACTACGCCTTCAAATGATATGAACGATTTGGAAGCTCTCACCCCACAGCACTTGATGCTGCTCAAGTCTCAGCCAAACTTACCACCGGGACTATTCCATACAGATGATAATTACGCGCGTAGAAGATGGAGGCAAGTTCAGTATATGAGCGATCTCTTCTGGAAACGCTGGACCAAAGAGTACCTTCCTCTACTCCAGAAAAGACAGAAATGGAACCACCCATCACGGAACTTCATCCCAGGAGATGTAGTCTTGATCGTCGACGAGTCAGCGCCTAGGGGATCCTGGCTGATGGGAAAGATCGTCAAGACTATGGAGGATGAGCATGGAATGGTTCGCAAAGTTCGAGTCAAGACAAAGACTAATGAGCTTGAGAGGCCAATAACAAAGCTCTGCTTACTTCAAGAAGCAGCATGAGAAGGACTGTTACATACTTGATTGAAAGTGTTGTTTGCTTTGTGTTATTGAGAAGAAAGACTTTCTTCATATAGGTTGTAATTGTTTCTGTCCTAGAAAGCAATTAAGGGCCGGGTATGTAGAGGCAGAAGTACTTTTTGTTTTCAGTTAATATGATAAAAATGTGTTGGTAATATGCATAATTCAATAATATGTAAGTCTATAGTATTTCATGATTAATAATATCATTTCTGAGTTTAATTAATGGTTAAAACGTTAAAGGCTTACTGTTATTCATGTTTTATGTGATTCAGTATATTTAGCAAAAAGGTACACTTCCCCTTTAAGAACACTTGCGTGTGTTTTCTTTTTTTTTTTTTGCGAAGAGCCGGCTGTCAGAGCCTGATACTAGAGAAGCTAACGGTTTTCTTACCTGCTCTTTAGCGATTAGTTGCTACAAGTGTGTTAGCCAGCCGCTTCTTTTGTTTTGTAACCCTGTGGAATAAAGCTGGAGAATTTTTATATTTTTCTTTACAACAAAAAACCGTTTCCAGAGTGAATCTGTTTACCTGCACAATTGGGCAAGCTACAGACACTACCTGTGGAGAAGCAACTTTTACTAGCTACAGACTGCAGAGTAAGCCACTGCAAGAAATCAAGCTCTTGATTTAAACCTCTATACACATCAAGAAGTGACTTTCTGTATTGAAAATAACATTCCTTTCATGTATATGAAACTTTTTTGATGTGGGTCAGCTTTATTCATGAAACTGCATATACTAACGTTTTCTGAGTGAGAAAAAACGTTTTAGAGCATTTCTGAGCAAGACTTCGTTTCATGAGACAAGATGCATAAAAACACTTTTGGCGTTCCTAGAAGGCCTTATATGAGCGTTTCATGCACTGAGGCTCTAACTAAATGTGATATTCATAAATCTTCTAACACTTCAAGAAGTGTCTTTCTGTATTGCAAATAACATTCCTTTCATGTATATGAAACATTTTTAATGTGGGTCAGCTTTATTCATGAAACTGCATATACTAACGTTTTCTGAGTGAGAAAAGACGTTTTAGAGCATTTCTGAGCAAGAGTTCGTTTCATGAGGCAAGATGCATAAAAACACTTTTGGCGTTCATAGAAGGCCTAAACGAAGCGTTTCATGCACTGAGGCTCTAACTAAATGTGATATTCATAAATCTTCTAACACTTCAAGAAGTGTCTTTCTGTATTGCAAATAACATTTCCTTTCATGTATATGAAACATTTTTAATGTGGGTCAGCTTTATTCATGAAACTGCATATACTAACGTTTTCTGAGTGAGAAAAGACGTTTTAGAGCATTTCTGAGCAAGAGTTCGTTTCATGAGGCAAGATGCATAAAAACACTTTTGGCGTTCATAGAAGGCCTAAACGAAGCGTTTCATGCACTGAGGCTCTAACTAAATGTGATATTCATAAAACTTCTAACACTTCAAGAAGTGTCTTTCTGTATTGCAAATGACATTTCCTTTCATGTATATGAAACATTTTTAATGTGGGTCAGCTTTATTCATGAAACTGCATATACTAACGTTTTCTGAGTGAGAAAAGACGTTTTAGAGCATTTCTGAGCAAGATTTCGTTGCATGAGGCAAGATGCATAAAAACACTTTTGGCGATCCTAGAAGGCCTTATATGAGCGTTTCATGCACTGGGGCTCTAACTAAATGTGATATTCATAAATCTTCTTACACATCAAGAAGTGACTTTCTGTATTGAAAATAACATTCCTTTCATGTATATGAAACTTTTTTTATGTGGGTCAGCTTTATTCATGAAACTGCATATACTAACGTTTTCTGAGTGAGAAAAGACGTTTTAGAGCATTTCTGAGCAAGACTTCGTTTCATGAGACAAGATGCATAAAAACACTTTTGGCGTTCCTAGAAGGCCTTATATGAGCGTTTCATGCACTGAGGCTCTAACTAAATGTGATATTCATAAATCTTCTAACACTTCAAGAAGTGTCTTTCTGTATTGCAAATAACATTCCTTTCATGTATATAAAACATTTTTAATGTGGGTCAGCCTTATTCATGAAACTGCATATACTAACGTTTTCTGAGTGAGAAAAGACGTTTTAGAGCATTTCTGAGCAAGAGTTCGTTTCATGAGGCAAGATGCATAAAAACACTTTTGGCATTCATAGAAGGCCTAAACGAAGCGTTTCATGCACTGAGGCTCTAACTAAATGTGATATTCATAAAACTTCTAACACTTCAAGAAGTCTCTTTCTGTATTGCAAATGACATTCCTTTCATGTATATGAAACATTTTTAACGTGGGTCAGCTTTATTCATGAAACTGCATATACTAACGTTTTCTGAGTGAGAAAAGATGTTTTAGAGCATTTCTGAGCAAGATTTCGTTGCATGAGGCAAGATGCATAAAAACACTTTTGGCGTTCATAGAAGGCCTAAACGAAGCGTTTCATGCACTGAGGCTCTAAGTAAATTTGATATTCATAAGACTTCTAACACTTCAAGAAGTGTCTTTCTGTATTGCAAATAACATTCCTTTAATGCATCTGAAATATTTTTAATATGGGTCAGCCTTATTCATGAAACTGCATATACTAACGTTTTCTGATTGAGAAAAGACGTTTTAGAGCATTTCTGAGTAAGACTTCGTTTCATGAGACAAGATGCATAAAAACACGTTTGGCGTTCCTAGAAGGCCTTATATGAGCGTTTCATGCACTGAGGCTCTAACTAAATTTGATATTCATAAAACTTCTAACACTTCAAGAAGTCTCTTTCTGTATTGCAAATAACATTTCTTTCATGTATATGAAACATTTTTAATGTGGGTCAGCTTTATTCATGAAACTGCATATGCTAACCTTTTCTCAGTGAGAAAAGATGTTTTAGAGCATTTCTGAGCAAGACTTCGTTTCATGAGGCAAGATGCATAAAAACACGTTTGGCGTTCCTAGAAGGCCTTATATGAGTGTTTCATGCACTGAGGCTCTAACTAAATTTGATATTCATAAAACTTCTAACACTTCAAGAAGTGTCTTTCTGTATTGCAAATAACATTACTTTCATGTATATGAAACATTTTTAAAGTGGGTCAGCTTTATTCATGAAACTGCATATACTAACGTTTTCTGAGTGAGAAAAGACGTTTTAGAGCATTTCTGAGCAAGACTTCGTTTCATGAGCCAAGATGCATAAAAACACTTTTGGCATTCATAGAAGGCCTAAACGAAGCGTTTCATGCACTGAGGCTCTAACTAAATTTGATATTCATAAAACTTCTAACACTTCAAGAAGTCTCTTTCTGTATTGCAAATGACATTTCTTTCATGTATATGAAACATTTTTAACGTGGGTCAACTTTATTCATGAAACTGCATATACTAACGTTTTCTGAGTGAGAAAAGACGTTTTAGAGCATTTCTGAGCAAGAGTTCGTTTCATGAGGCAAGATGCATAAAAACACTTTTGGCGTTCATAGAAGGCCTAAGCGAAGCGTTTCATGCACTGAGGCTCTAACTAAATGTGATATTCATAAAACTTCTAACACTTCAAGAAGTGTCTTTCTGTATTGCAAATAACATTCCTTTAATGCATCTGAAATATTTTTAATATGGGTCAGCCTTATTCATGAAACTGCATATACTAATGTTTTCTGAGTGAGAAAAGACGTTTTAGAGCATTTCTGAGTAAGACTTCGTTTCATGAGACAAGATGCATAAAAACACGTTTGGCGTTCCTAGAAGGCCTTATATGAGTGTTTTATGCACTGAGGCTCTAAGTAAATTTGATATTCATAAAACTTCTAACACTTCAAGAAGTGTCTTTCTGTATTGCAAATAACATTTCTTTCATGTATATGAAACATTTTTAAGTGGGTCAGCTTTATTCATGAAACTGCATATGCTAACCTTTTCTCAGTGAGAAAAGATGTTTTAGAGCATTTCTGAGCAAGACTTCGTTTCATGAGGCAAGATGCATAAAAACACTTTTGGCGTTCATAGAAGGCCTTAACGAGCGTTTCATGCACTGAGGCTCTAACTAAATGTGATATTCATAAAACTTCTAACACTTCAAGAAGTGTCTTTCTGTATTGCAAATGACATTCCTTTCATGTATATGAAACATTTTAACGATGGGTCAGCTTTATTCATGAAACTGCATATACTAACGTTTTCTGAGTGAGAAAAGACGTTTTAGAGCATTTCTGAGCAAGACTTCGTTGCATGAGGCAAGATGCATAAAAACACTTTTGGCGTTCATAGAAGGCCTAAACGAAGCGTTTCATGCACTGAGGCTCTAACTAAATGTGATATTCATAAAACTTCTAACACTTCAAGAAGTGTCTTTCTGTATTACCAAATAACATTCCTTTAATGCATCTGAAATATTTTTAATATGGGTCAGCCTTATTCATGAAACTGCATATACTACGTTTTCTGAGTGAGAAAAGGCGTTTTAGAGCATTTCTGATAAGAGTTCATGAGACAAGATGCATAAAGTTTGGCGTTCCTAGAGGCCTATGACGTTTCATGCACTGGGCTCTAATAAATTTGATATTCATAAAACTTCTAACTTCAAAGTCTTTCTATATTGAGACATTTCTTTCATGTATATGAAATTTTTTAATAAGGTCAGCTTTATTCATGAACTGCGCTAACGCAGTGAGAAAAGATGTTTTTTCTGAGCAAGACTTCGTTTCATGAGGCAAGATGCATAAAAACACTTTTGGCGTTCATAGAAGGCCTAAACGAAGCGTTTCATGCACTGAGGCTCTAACCAAATGTGATATTCATAAAACTTCTAACACTTCAAGAAGTGTCTTTCTGTATTGCAAATGACATTCCTTTCATGTATATGAAACATTTTTAACGTGGGTCAGCCTTATTCATGAAACTGCATATACTAACGTTTTCTGAGTGAGAAAAAACGTTTTAGAGCATTTCTGAGCAAGAGTTCGTTTCATGAGGCAAGATGCATAAAAACACTTTTGGCGATCCTAGAGGCCTTATATGAGCGTTTCATGCACTGAGGCTCTAACTAAATGTGATATTCATAAATCTTCTAAAACATCAAGAAGTGTCTTTCTGTATTACAAATAACATTCCTTTCATGTATATGAAACATTTTTAATGTGGGTCAGCTTTATTCATGAAACTGCATATACTAACGTTTTCTGAGTGAGAAAAGACGTTTTAGAGCATTTCTGAGCAAGAGTTCGTTTCATGAGGGAAACTGCATAAAAACACTTTTGGCGTTCATAGAAGGCCTAAACGAAGCGTTTCATGCACTGAGGCTCTAACTAAATGTGATATTAATAAAACTTCTAACACATCAAAAAGTGTCTTTCTGTATTGCAAATGACATTCCTTTCATGTATATGAAACTTTTTTAATGTGGGTCAGCTTTATTCTTGAAACTGCATATACTAACGTTTTCTGAGTGAGAAAAGACGTTTAAGAGCATTTCTGAGCAAGACTTCGTTTCATGAGGCAAAATGCATAAAAACACTTTTGGCGTTCATAGAAGGCCTTAACGAAGCGTTTCATGCACTGAGGCTCTAACTAAATGTGAAATTAATAAAACTTCTAACACATCAAGAAGTGTCTTTCTGTATTGCAAATAACATTCCTTTCATGTATATGAAACATTTTTAATGTGGGTCAGCCTTATTCATGAAACTGCATATACTAACGTTTTCTGAGTGAGAAAAGACGTTTTAGAGCATTTCTGAGCAAGATTTCGTTTCATGAGATAAGATGCATAAAAACACTTTTGGCGATCCTAGAAGGCCTAAACGAAGCGTTTCATGCACTGAGGCTCTAACTAAATGTGATATTCATAAATCTTCTTACACATCAAGGAGGAGTGTCTTTCTGTATTGCAAATAACATTCCTTTTCATGTATATAGAAACTTTTATCAATGGGTCAGCTTTATTCATGCCGAAACTGCATATACTAACGTTTTCTGAGTGAGAAAGACGTTTTAGAGCATTTCACAGGCAAGATTTCGTTGCGGGCAAATGCATAAAACACTTTTGGCGTTCTAGAGGCCTTATATGAGCGTTTCATGCACTGAGGGCTCTTCTTCAGTAACAATTTGTATATGTACGTCGAAGTGTCTTTCTGTATTGCAAATAACATTCCTTTAATGCATCTGAAACACTTTTAATGTGGGTCAGCTTTATTCATGAAACTGCATATACTAACGTTTTCTGAGTGAGAAAAGACGTTTTAGAGCATTTCTGAGCAAGATTTCGTTGAATGAGGCAAGATGCATAAAAACACTTTTGGCGTTCATAGAAGGCCTAAACGAAGCGTTTCATGCACTGAGGCTCTAACTAAATTTGATATTCATAAAACTTCTAACACTTCAAGAAGTGTCTTTCTGTATTGCAAATAAACATTTCTTTCATGTATTTGAAACATTTTAATGTGGGTCAGCTTTATTCATGAAACTGCATATACTAACGTTTTCTGAGTGAGAAAAGACGTTTTAGAGCATTTCTGAGTAAGACTTCGTTTCATGAGACAAGATGCATAAAAACACCTTTGGCGTTCCTAGAAGGCCTTATATGAAGCGTTTCATGCACTGAGGCTCTAACTAAATTTGATATTCATAAAACTTCTAACACTTCAAGAAGTGTCTTTCTGTATTGCAAATAACATTTCTTTCATGTATATGAAACATTTTTAATGTGGGTCAGCTTTATTCATGAAACTGCATTTGCTAACGTTGTCTGAGTGAGAAAAGACGTTTTAGTGCATTTCTGAGCAAGACTTCGTTTCATGAGGTAACATGCATAAAAACACTTTTGGCGTTCATAGAAGGCCTAAACGAAGCGTTTCATGCACTGAGGCTCTAAAGTAAATGTGATATTCATAAATCTTCTTACACATCAAGAAGTGTCTTTCTGTATTGCAAATAACATTACTTTCATGTATATGAAACTTTTTTAATGTGGGTCAGCATTATTCATGAAACTGCATATACTAACGTTTTCTGAGTGAGAAAAGACGTTTTAGAGCATTTCTGAGCAAGAGTTCGTTTCATGAGGCAAGATGCATGAAAACACTTTTGGTGTTCATAGAAGGCCTAAACGAAGCGTTTCATGCACTGAGGCTCTAACTAAATTTGATATTCATAAAACTTCTAACACTTCAAGAAGTGTCTTTCTGTATTGCAAATAACATTCCTTTAATGCATCTGAAATATTTTTAATGTGGGTCAGCCTTATTCATGAAACTGCATATACTAACGTTTTCTGAGTGAGAAAAGACGTTTTAGAGCATTTCTGAGAAAGACTTCGTTTCATGAGACAAGATGCATAAAAACACTTTTGGCGTTCCTAGAAGGCCTTATATGAACGTTTCATGCACTGAGGCTCTAACTAAATTTGATATTCATAAAACTTCTAACACTTCAAGAAGTGTCTTTCTGTATTGCAAATAACATTTCTTTCATGTATTTGAAACATTTTAATGTGGGTCAGCTTTATTCATGAAACTGCATATACTAACGTTTTCTGAGTGAGAAAAGACGTTTTAGAGCATTTCTGAGTAAGACTTCGTTTCATGAGACAAGATGCATAAAAACACTTTTGGTGTTCCTAGAAGGCCTTATATGAACGTTTCATGCACTGAGGCTCTAACTAAATTTGATATTCATAAAACTTCTAACACTTCCAGAAGTGTCTTTCTGTTTTGCAAATAACATTTCTTTCATGTATATGAAACATTTTTAATGTGGGTCAGCTTTATTCATGAAACTGCATTTGCTAACGTTGTCTGAGTGAGAAAAGACGTTTTAGTGCATTTCTGAGCAAGACTTCGTTTCATGAGGTAAAATGCATAAAAACACTTTTGGCGTTCATAGAAGGCCTAAACGAAGCGTTTCATGCACTGAGGCTCTAAAGTAAATGTGATATTCATAAATCTTCTTACACATCAAGAAGTGTCTTTCTGTATTGCAAATAACATTCCTTTCATGTATATGAAATATTTTTAATGTGGGTCAGCCTTATTCATGAAACTGCATATACCAACGTTTTCTGAGTGAGAAAAGACGTTTTAGAGCATTTCTGAGCAAGACTTCGTTTCATGAGGCAAAATGCATAAAAACACTTTTGGCGTTCATAGAAGGCCTAAACGAAGCGTTTCATGCACTGAGGCTCTAATTAAATGTGATATTAATAAAACTTCTAACACATCAAGAAGTGTCTTTCTGTATTGCAAATAACATTCCTTTCATGTATATGAAACTTTTTTAATGTGGGTCAGCCTTATTCATGAAACTGCATATTCTAACATTTTCTGAGTGAGAAAAGACGTTTTAGAGCATTTCTGAGCAAGATTTCGTTGCATGAGGCAAGATGCATAAAAACACTTTTGGCGTTCCTAGAAGGCCTTATAGGAGCGTTTCATGCACTGAGGCTCTAACTAAATGTGATATTCATATATCTTCTTACACATCAAGAAGTGTCTTTCTGTATTGCAAATAACATTCCTTTCATGTATATGAAACTTTTTTAATGTGGGTCAGCTTTATTCATGAAACTGCATATACTAACGTTTTCTGAGTGAGAAAGACGTTTTAGAGCATTTCTGAGCAAGAGTTCGTTTCATGAGGGAAAGATGCATAAAAACACTTTTGGCGTTCATAGAAGGCCTAAACGAAGCGTTTCATGCACTGAGGCTCTAACTAAATGTAATATTCATAAATCTTCTAACACTTCAAGAAGTGTCTTTCTGTATTGCAAATAACATTCTTTCATGTATATGAAACATTTTTAATGTGGGTCAGCTTTATTCATGAAACTGCATATACTAACGTTTTCTGAGTGAGAAAAAACGTTTTAGAGCATTTCTGAGCAAGACTTCGTTTCATGAGACAACATGCATAAAAACAATTTTGGCGTTCCTAGAAGGCCTTATATGCGCGTTTCATGCACTGAGGCTCTAACTAAATGTAATATTCATAAATCTTCTAACACTTCAAGAAGTGTCTTTCTGTATTGCAAATAACATTCCTTTCATGTATATGAAACATTTTTAATGTGGGTCAACTTTATTATGAAACTGCATATGCTAACGTTTTCTAGGTGAGAAAAGACGTTTTAGAGCATTTCTGAGCAGATTTCGTTTCATGAGACGGGAGATGCATAAAAACACTTTGAAGCGATCTAGAAGACTAAACGAAGCGTTTCATGCACTGAGGCTCTAATAAATGTGATGATACTTAAATCTTCACCCGCACATCAAGAAGTGTGCTCTGTATTACAAATAACATTCCTTTCATGTATATGAAACTTTTTTGATGTGGGTCAGCTTTATTCATGAAACTGCATATACTAACGTTTTCTGAGTGAGAAAAGACGTTTTAGAGCATTTCTGAGCAAGATTTCATTGCATGAGGCAAGATGCATAAAAACACTTTTGGCGTTCCTAGAAGGCCTTATATGAGCGTTTCATGCACTGAGGCTCTAACTAAATGTGATATTAATATATCTTCTTACACATCAAGAAGTGTCTTTCTGTATTGCAAATAACATTCCTTTCATGTATATGAAACTTTTAATATTAAGGTCAGCTTTATTCAGCAAGAAACTGCATATACTAACGTTTTCTGAGTGAGAAAAGGCGTTTCTAGAGCATTTACAGACAGAGTTCGTTTCATGAACGGATACGCCAAAACACTTTTGGCGTTCCTAGAAGGCCCCTAAACGGCGTTTCATGCACTGAGGCTCTAACTAAATTTGATATTCCCTTAAAGCACACAACACTTCAAAGGTATCTTTCTGTATTGCAAATGACATTCCTTTCATGTATATGAAACTTTTTTAATGTGGGTCAGCTTTATTCATGAAACTCCATATACTAACGTTTTCTGAGTGAGAAAAGACGTTTTAGAGCATTTCTGAGCAAGATTTCGTTGCATGAGGCAAGATGCATAAAAACACTTTTGGCGATCCTAGAAGGCCTTATATGAACGTTTCATGCACTGAGGCTCTAACTAAATGTGATATTCATAAATCTTCTAACACTTCAAGAAGTGTCTTTCTGTATTGCAAATAACATTCCTTTCATGTATATGAAACATTTTTAATGTGGTTCAGCCTTATTCATGAAACTGCATATACTAACGTTTTCTGAGTGAGAAAAGACGTTTTAGAGTATTTCTGAGCAAGAGTTCGTTTCATGAGATGCATTAAAAACGCACAGCGTTCTAAGAAGGCCTAAACGAAGCGTTTCATGCACTGAGGCTCTAACTAAATTTGATATTCATAAAACTTCTAAGACTTCAAGATGTGTCTTTCTGTATTGCAAATAACATTCCTTTCATGTATATGAAACATTTTAATGTGGGTCAGCTTTATTCATGAAACTGCATATACTAACGTTTTCTGAGTGAGAAAAGACGTTTTAGTGCATTTCTGAGCAAGACTTCGTTTCATGAGGTAAAATGCATAAAAACACTTTTGGCGTTCATAGAAGGCCTAAAAGAAGCGTTTCATGCACTGAGGCTCCTATTAAATCTTTGATATTCATAAATCTTCGCCCGTAAAGGCGTCTTTCTGTATTACAAAATGGCACATTCCTTTTCATGTATATGAAACTTTTAGTAATGGGTCAGCCTTATTCAGCCCAGAAACTGCATATGCTAACATTTTTCTGAGGTAGAGAAAAGACGGTTTTAAGAACGTTTCTGAGCAAAGGGAATTCGTTTCATGAGACAAGGATGCACTTAAAAACACTTTTGGCGATCCACAAGAGAGGCCCAGTATCATGAGCTTTCATGCACTGAGGCTCTAACTAAATGTGATAATAAAACTTCTAACACTTCAAAGTGTCTTTCTGTATTACAAATGACATTTCCTTTCACATGTGTATATGAAACATTTTTAATATGGGTCAGCTTTATTCATGAAACTGCATATATACTAACGTTTTTGCCACAGGTGAGAAAAAGACGTTTTAGAGCATTTCTGAGCAAGATTTCAGACTGCATGAGGGCAAGATGCATAAAACACTTTTGGCGATCCTAGAGGCCTTATGAAAGTTTCATGCACTGAGGCTCTAACTAAATGATATTCATATATCTTCATACACATCAAAGAAGTGTCTTTCTGTATTTGCAAATGACATTCCTTTCATGTATATGAAACATTTTTAATAATGCAAGGTCAGCTTTATTCATGAAGCATATATTAACGTTTTTTCTGAGTGAGAAAAATTTTAGAGCATTCTGAGCAGATTTCGTTGCATGAGGCCAAGATGCATAAAACACTTCTGGCGATCCTAGAAGGCCTTATATGAGCGTTTCATGCACTGAGGCTCTAACTAAATTTGATATTAATAAAACTTCTAACACTTCAAGAAGTGTCTTTCTGTATTGCAAATAACATTCCTTTCATGTATATGAAACATTTTTAATGTGGGTCAGCCTTATTCATGAAACTGCATATACTAACGTTTTCTGAGTGAGAAAAGAAGTTTTAGAGCATTTCTGAGGAAGAGTTCGTTTCATGAGGCAAGATTCATAAAAACACTTTTGGCGTTCCTAGAAGGCCTAAACGAAGCGTTTCATGCACTGAGGCTCTAACTAAATGTGATATTCATAAAACTTCTAACACTTCAAGAAGTCTCTTTCTGTATTGCAAATAACATTCCTTTAATGCATCTGAAATATTTTTAATATGGGTCAGCCTTATTCATGAAACTGCATATACTAACGTTTTCTGAGTGAGAAGAGACGTTTTAGAGCATTTCTGAGTAAGACTTCGTTTCATGAGGCAAGATGCATAAAAACACTTTTAGCGTTCATAGAAGGCCTAAACGAAGCGTTTCATGCACTGAGGCTCTAACTAAATGTGATATTCATAAATCTTCTAACACTTCAAGAAGTGTCTTTCTGTATTGCAAATGACAATCCTTTCATGTATATGAAACATTTTTAACGTGGGTCAGCTTTATTCATGAAACTGCATATACTAACGTTTTCTGAGTGAGAAAAGACGTTTTAGAGCATTTCTGAGCAAGACTTCGTTTCATGATACAAGATGCATAAAAACACTTTTGGCGTTCATAGAAGGCCTAAACGAAGCGTTTCATGCACTGAGGCTCTAACTAAATGTGATATTCATAAAACTTCTAACACTTCAAGAAGTGTCTTTCTGTATTGGAAATAACATTACTTTCATGTATATGAAACATTTTTAATGTGGGTCAGCTTTATTCATGAAACTGCATATACTAACATTTTCTGAGTGAGAAAAGACGTTTTAGAGCATTTCTGAGGAAGATTTCGTTGCATGAGGCAAGATGCATAAAAACACTTTTGGCGTTCCTAGAAGGCCTTATATGAGCTTTTCATGCACTGAGGCTCTAACTAAATGTGATATTCATATATCTTCTTACACATCAAGAAGTGTCTTTCTGTATTGCAAATAACATTCCTTTTATGTATATGAAACTTTTTTAATGTGGGTCAGCTTTATTCATGAAACTGCATATACTAACGTTTTCTGAGTGAGAAAAGACGTTTTAGAGCATTTCTGAGTAAGACTTCGTTTCATGAGACAAGATGCATAAAAACACTTTTGGTGTTCCTAGAAGGCCTTATATGAACGTTTCATGCACTGAGGCTCTAACTAAATTTGATATTCATAAAACTTCTAACACTTCCAGAAGTGTCTTTCTGTTTTGCAAATAACATTTCTTTCATGTATATGAAACATTTTTAATGTGGGTCAGCTTTATTCATGAAACTGCATTTGCTAACGTTGTCTGAGTGAGAAAAGACGTTTTAGTGCATTTCTGAGCAAGACTTCGTTTCAGGAGGCAAAATGCATAAAAACACTTTTGGCGTTCATAGAAGGCCTAAACGAAGCGTTTCATGCACTGAGGCTCTAGCTAAATGTGATATTCATAAAACTTCTAACACTTCAAGAAGTGTCTTGTATTGGTAAATAACATTCTTTCTATGTATATGAAACTTTTTAATGTAATGCTTTTATTCATGAAACCGTATATACCAACATTTTCTTGAGTGAGAAAAGATCGCTAGGAGCATTTCTGGAGGAAGATTTCGTTGCATTGAGTCAAGATGCATAAAACACTTTTTTACGCATCCTAGAAGGTCTTATATGAAAGGCTTACAAAACTGAGGCTCTAACTAAATGTGATAGTATTAAACTTCTAACACTTCAAGAAGTGTCTTTCTGTATTGCAAATGACATTCCTTTCATGTATATGAAACATTTTTAACGTGGGTCAGCTTTATTCATGAAACTGTATATACTAACGTTTTCTGAGTGAGAAAGGACGTTTTAGAGCATTTCTGAGCAAGATTTCGTTGCATGAGGCAAGATGCATAAAAACACTTTTGGCGATCCTAGAAGGCCTTATATGAGCGTTTCATGCACTGAGGCTCTAACTAAATGTGATATTCATAAATCTTCTTACACTTCAAGAAGTCTCTTTCTGTATTGCAAATAACATTCCTTTAATGCATCTGAAATATTTTTAATATGGGTCAGCCTTATTCATGAAACTGCATATACTAACGTTTTCTGAGTGAGAAAAGACGTTTTAGAGCATTTCTGAGTAAGACTTCGCTTCATGAGACAAGATGCATAAAAACACTTTTGGCGTTCATAGAAGTCCTTATAGGAGCGTTTCATGCACTGAGGCTCTAACTAAATGTGATATTCATAAAACTTCTAACACATCAAGAAGTGTCTTTCTGTATTGCAAATGACATTCCTTTCATGTATATGAAACTTTTTAATGGGGTCAGCTTTATTCATGAAATCAAGTGATGCTAACGCTTGAGTGAGAAAAGACGCTTTTTAGAGCATTTCTTGAGCAAGACTTCGCTTCATATGAGGCAAAATGTATAAAACACTTTTATGCTCATAGGAAGGCCTAAACGGCTGCCATGCACTGAGGCTCTAACTAAATGTGATATTCATAAATCTTCTTACACATCAAGAAGTATCTTTCTGTATTGCAAATAATATTCCTTTCATGTATATGAAACATTTTTAATGTGGGTCAGCTTTATTCATGAAACTGCATATACTAACATTTTCTGAGTGAGAAAAGACGTTTTAGAGCATTTCTGAGCAAGAGTTCGTTTCATGAGTCAAGATGCATAAAAACACTTTTGGCGTTCCTAGAAGGCCTTATATGAGCGTTTCATGCACTGAGGCTCTAACTAAATGTGATATTCATAAATCTTCTAACACATCAAGAAGTGTCTTTCTGTATTGCAAATAACATTCCTTTCATGCATCTGAAATATTTTTAATGTGGGTCAGTTTTATTCATGAAACTGCATATGCTAACGTTTTCTGAGTGAGAAAAGACTTTTAGAGCATTTGAGCAAGACTTCGCTTCATGAGGCAAAATGCATAAAACACTTCTTGTATGCCTATAGAAGGCCTAAAACTAAGCGTTTCATGCACTGAGGCTCTAACTTAATGTGATATTCATAAACTTCTAAATACCCCCAAGAAGTGTCTTTCTGTATTGTAAATAAATATCTCTTCTTATGTATATGAAACATTTTAATGTGGGTCAGCCTTTACTCATGAAACTGTATATACTAACGCTTGAGTGAGAAAAGACGCTTTAGAGTACTTCTGAGCAAGAGTTCGTTCTATGAGGCAAGATCTTATAAAAACACCCTTTGATGCTCCTAGAAGGCCTAAACTAAGGTTTCATGCACTGAGGTTCTAACTAAATGTGATATTAATAAAACTCTAACACTTCAAGAAGTGTCTTTCTGTATTGCAAATAACATTCCTTTAATGCATCTGAAATATTTTTAATGTGGGTCAGCCTTATTCATGAAATTGCATATACTAACGTTTTCTGAGTGAGAAAAGACGTTTTAGAGCATTTCTGAGTAAGACTTCGTTTCATGAGACAAGATGGATAAAAACACTTTTGGCGTTCCTAGAAGTCCTTATATGAGCGTTTCATGCACTGAGGCTCTAACTAAATGTGATATTCATAAATCTTCTTACACATCAAGAAGTATCTTTCTGTATTGCAAATAACATTCCTTTCATGTATATGAAACTTTTTTAATGTGGGTCAGCTTTATTCATGAAACTGCATATGCTAACGTTTTCTGAGTGAGAAAAGACTTTTTAGAGCATTTCTGAGCAAGACTTCGTTTCATGAGGCAAAATGCATAAAAACACTTTTGGCGTTCATAGAAGGCCTAAACGAAGCGTTTCTTGCACTGAGGCTCTAACTAAATGTGATATTCATAAAGCTTCTAACACTTCAAGAAGTGTCTGTCTGTATTGCAAATAACATTTCTTTCATGTATATGAAACATTTTTAATGTGGGTCAGCTTTATTCATGAAACTGCATATACTAACATTTTCTGAGTGAGAAAAGACGTTTTAGAGCATTTCTGAGGAAGATTTCGTTGCATGAGTCAAGATGCATAAAAACACTTTTGGCGATCCTAGAAGGCCTTATATGAGCGTTTCATGCACTGAGGCTCTAACTAAATGTTATAGTAATAAAACTTCTAACACGTCAAGAAGTGTCTTTCTGTATTGCAAATGACATTCCTTTCATGTATATGAAACATTTTTAATGTGGGTCAGCTTTATTCATGAAACTGCATATACTAACGTTTTCTGAGTGAGAAAACACGTTTTAGAGCATTTCTGAGCAAGACTTCGTTTCATGAGACAAGATGCATAAAAACACTTTTGGCGATCCTAGAAGGCCTTATATGAGCGTTTCATGCACTGAGGCTCTAACTAAATGTGATATTAATAAAACTTCTAACACATCAAGAAGTGTCTTTCTGTATTGCAAATAACATTCCTTTCATGTATATGAAACTTTTTTAATGTGGGTCAGCTTTATTCATGAAACTGCATATACTAACGTTTTCTAAGTGAGAAAAGACGTTTTAGAGCATTTCTGAGCAAGAGTTCGTTTCATGAGGCAAGATGCATAAAAACACTTTTGGCGTTCCTAGAAGGCCTAAACGAAGCGTTTCATGCACTGAGGCTCTAACTAAATTTTATATTAATAAAACTTCTAACACTTCAAGAAGTGTCTTTCTGTATTGCAAATAACATTTCTTTCATGTATATGAAACATTTTTAATGTGGGTCAGCTTTATTCATGAAACTGCATATACTAACATTTTCTGAGTGAGAAAAGACGTTTTAGAGCATTTCTGAGGAAGACTTCGTTTCATGAGTCAAGATGCATAAAAACACTTTTGGCGTTCATAGAAGGCCTAAACGAAGCGTTTCATGCACTGAGGCTCTAACTAAATGTGATATTCATAAATCTTCTAACACTTCAAGAAGTGTCTTTCTATATTGCAAATGGCATTCCTTTCATGTATATAAAACATTTTTAACGTGGGTCAGCTTTATTTATGAAACTGCATATACTAACGTTTTCTGAGTGAGAAAAGACGTTTTAGAGCATTTCTGAGCAAGATTTCGTTTCATGAGGCAAGATGCATAAAAACACTTTTGGCGTTCCTAGAAGGCCTTATAGGAGCGTTTCATGCACTGAGGCTCTAACTAAATGTGATATTCATATATCTTCTTACACATCAAGAAGTGTCTTTCTGTATTGCAAATAACATTCCTTTCATGTATATGAAACGTTTTTAATGTGGGTCAGCTTTATTCATGAAACTGCATATACCAACGTTTTCTGAGTGAGAAAAAACGTTTTAGAGCATTTCTGAGCAAGACTTCGTTTCATGAGACAAGATGCATAAAAACACTTTTGGCGTTCCTAGAAGGCCTAATATGAGCGTTTCATGCACTGAGGCTCTAACTAAATGTGATATTCATAAAACTTCTAACACTTCAAGAAGTGTCTTTCTGTATTGGAAATAACATTTCTTTCATGTATATGAAACATTTTTAATGTGGGTCAGCTTTATTCATGAAACTGCATATACCAACGTTTTCTGAGTGAGAAAAAACGTCTTAGAGCATTTCTGAGCAAGACTTCGTTTCATGAGACAAAATGCATAAAAACACTTTTGGCGTTCATAGAAGGCCTAAACGAAGCCAAAGCCATGCACTGAGGCTCTTAACTAAATTTGATATTAATAAAACTTCAACACTTCAAGAAGTGTCTTTCTGTATTGGAAATATCTCTCTTCATGTATATGGAAACATTTTTAATGTGGGTCAGCCTTATTCATGAAACTGCATATACTAACGTTTTCTGAGTGAGAAAAGACGCTTTTAGAGCATTTCTGAGCAAGAGTCTGTTTCATGAGGCAAGATTCATAAAAAACATCTCTCTTTATGCCTTGGAAGGCCTAAAACGTATGCTTCATGCACTGGAGGCTCTAACTAAATCGTGATATTAATAAAACTTAACACTTCAAGCAAAGTGTCTTCTGTATTGCAAATAACATTCCTTTAATGCATCTGAAACATTTTTTAATGTGGGTCAGCTTTATTCATGAAACTGCATATGCTAACGCTTTCTCTGAGTGAGAAAAGACGCTTTTAGAGCATTTCTGAGCAAGATTTCGCTTTCATGAGACAAGATGCATAAAAACACTTTTACATCCTAGAAGCGCCTAAACGGTTGCTTTCATGCAATTGGGAGGCTCTTAACTAAATGTGATATTCATAAATCTTCTTACACATCAAGAAGTGTCTTTCTGTATTGCAAATACATTCCTTTCATGTATGAAACTTTTTAATGTGGGTCAGCTTTATTCATGAAACTGCATATACTAACGTTTTCTGAGTGGGAGAAAAGACGCTTTTAGAGCATTGAGTAAGATTTACAAGACTTAAGATGCATAAAACACCTTTAATGCCCTAGAAGGCCTTTATATGAGCTTCATGCACTGAGGGCTCTAACTAAATGTGATATTCATAAATCTTCTTACACATCAAGAAGTGTCTTTCTGTATTGAAAATAACATTCCTTTCATGTATATGAAACTTTTTTAATGTGGGTCAGTTTTATTCATGAAACTGCATATACTAACGTTTTCTGAGTGAGAAAAAACGTTTTAGAGCATTTCTGAGCAAGACTTCGTTTCATGAGACAAGATGCATAAAAACACTTTTGGCGTTCCTAGAAGTCCTTATATGAGCGTTTCATGCACTGAGGGTCTAACTAAATTTGATATTCATAAACTTCTAACACTTCAAGAAGTGTCTTTCTGTATTGCAAATAACATTTCCTTTCATGTATTTGAAACATTTTAATGTGGGTCAGTTTTATTCATGAAACTGTATATATACTAACGCTTTTCTGAGTGAGAAAAGACGCTTAGGAGACATTTCTGAGTAAGACTGCTTTCATGAGACAAGATGTATTAAAACACTTTGATGCTCCTAGAAGGTCTTATATGAACGCTTTCATGCACTGGAGGCTCTAACTAAATTTGATATTCATAAACTCTCTAACACTTCAAGAAGTGTCTTTCTGTATTGCAAATAACATTTCTTTCATGTATATTAAACATTTTTAATGTGGGTCAGCTTTATTCATGAAACTGCATTTGCTAACGTTGTCTGAGTGAGAAAAGACGTTTTAGTGCATTTCTGAGCAAGACTTCGTTTCATGAGGTAACATGCATAAAAACACTTTTGGCGTTCATAGAAGGCCTAAACGAAGCGTTTCATGCACTGAGGCTCTAAAGTAAATGTGATATTCATAAATCTTCTTACACATCAAGAAGTGTCTTTCTGTGTTGCAAATAACATTCCTTTCATGTATATGAAACTTTTTTAATGTGGGTCAGCTTTATTCATGAAACTGCATATACTAACGTTTTCTGAGTGAGAAAAGACGTTTTAGAGCATTTCTGAGCAAGAGTTCGTTTCATGAGGCAAGATGCATAAAAACACTTTTGGCGCTCCTAGAAGGCCTAAACGAAGCATTTCATGCACTGAGGCTCTAACTAAATGTGATATTAATAAAACTTCTAACACATCAAGAAGCGTCTTTCTGTATTGCAAATGACATTCCTTTAATGCATCTGAAATATTTTTAATGTGGGTCAGCCTTATTCATGAAACTGCATATACTAACGTTTTCTGAGTGAGAAAAGACGTTTTAGAGCATTTCTGAGCAAGACTTCGTTTCATGAGACAAGATGCATAAAAACACTTTTGGCGATCCTAGAAGGCCTTATATGAGCGTTTCATGCACTGAGGCTCTAACTAAATTTGATATTAATAAAACTTCTAACACTTCAAGAAGTGTCTTTCTGTATTGCAAATGACATTCCTTTCATGTATATGAAACATTTTTAATGTGGGTCAGCTTTATTCATGAAACTGCATATACTAACCTTTTCTGAGTGAGAAAAGACGTTTTAGAGCATTTCTGAGCAAGATTTCGTTGCATGAGGCAAGATGCATAAAAACACTTTTGGCGTTCCTAGAAGGCCTTATAGGAGCGTTTCATGCACTGAGGCTCTAACTAAATGTGATATTAATATATCTTCTTACACATCAAGAAGTGTCTTTCTGTATTGCAAATAACATTCCTTTCATGTATATGAAACTTTATTAATGTGGGTCAGCTTTATTCATGAAACTGCATATACTAACGTTTTCTGAGTGAGAAAAGACGTTTTAGAGCATTTCTGAGCAAGATTTCGTTTCATGAGGGAAAGTGCATAAAAACACTTTTGGCGTTCATAGAAGGCCTAAACGAAGCGTTTCATGCACTGAGGCTCTAACTAAATGTGATATTAATAAAACTTCTAACACTTCAAGAAGTGTCTTTCTGTATTGCAAATGACATTCCTTTCATGTATATGAAACATTTTTAATGTGGGTCAGCTTTATTCATGAAACTGCATATACTAACGTTTTCTGAGTGAGAAAAGACGTTTTAGAGCATTTTTGAGTAAGAATTCGTTTCATGAGACAAGATGCATAAAAACACTTTTGGCGTTCCTAGAAGTCCTTATATGAGCGTTTCATGCACTGAGGCTCTAACTAAATGTGATATTCATATATCTTCTTACACATCAAGAAGTGTCTTTCTGTATTGCAAATAACATTCCTTTCATGTATATGAAACTTTTTTAATGTGGGTCAGCTTTATTCATGAAACTGCATATACCAACGTTTTCTGAGTGAGAAAAAACGTTTTAGAGCATTTCTGAGCAAGACTTCGTTTCATGAGACAAAATGCATAAAAACACTTTTGGCGTTCCTAGAAGTCCTTATATGAGCGTTTCATGCACTGAGGCTCTAACTAAATGTGATATTCATAAATCTTCTTACACATCAAGAAGTGTCTTTCTGTATTGCAAATAACATTCCTTTAATGTATATGAAACTTTTTTAATGTGGGTCAGCTTTATTCATGAAACTGCATATGCTAACGTTTACTGAGTGAGAAAAGACGTTTTAGAGCATTTCTGAGCAAGACTTCGTTTCATGAGGCAAAATGCATAAAAACACTTTTGGCGTTCATAGAAGGCCTAAACGAAGCGTTTCATGCACTGAGGCTCTAACTAAATGTGATATTCAAAAAACTTCTAACACTTCAAGAAGTGTCTTTCTGTATTGCAAATAACATTCCTTTAATGCATCTGAAATATTTTTAATGTGGGTCAGCCTTATTCATGAAACTGCATATACAAACGTTTTCTGAGTGAGAAAAGACGTTTTAGAGCATTTCTGAGTAAGACTTCGTTTCATGAGACAAGATGCATAAAAACACTTTTGGCGTTCCTAGAAGTCCTTATATGAGCGTTTCATGCACTGAGGCTCTAACTAAATGTGATACTCATAAATCTTCTTACACATCAAGAAGTGTCTTTCTGTATTGCAAATAACATTCCTTTCATGTATATGAAACTTTTTTAATGTGGGTCAGCTTTATTCATGAAACTGCATATGCTAACGTTTTCTGAGTGAGAAAAGACGTTTTAGAGCATTTCTGAGCAAGACTTCGTTTCATGAGGCAAAATGCATAAAAACACTTTTGGCGTTCATAGAAGGCCTAAACGAAGCGTTTCATGCACTGAGGCTCTAATTAAATGTGATATTCATAAAACTTCTAACACTTCAAGAAGTGTCTTTCTGTATTGCAAATAACATTTCTTTCATGTATATGAAACATTTTTAATGTGGGTCAGCTTTATTCATGAAACTGCATTTGCTAACGTTGTCTGAGTGAGAAAAGACGTTTTAGTGCATTTCTGAGCAAGACTTCGTTTCATGAGGTAAAATGCATAAAAACACTTTTGGCGTTCATAGAAGGCCTAAACGAAGCGTTTCATGCACTGAGGCTCTAACTAAATGTGATATTCATAAATCTTCTTACACATCAAGAAGCGTCTTTCTGTATTGCAAATAACATTCCTTTCATGTATATGAAACTTTTTTAATGTGGGTCAGCCTTATTCATGAAACTGCATATGCTAACATTTTCTGAGTGAGAAAAGACGTTTTAGAGCATTTCTGAGCAAGACTTCGTTTCATGAGGCAAGATGTATAAAAACACTTTTGGCATTCATAGAAGGCCTCAACGAAGCGTTTCATGCACTGAGGCTCTAACTAAATGTGATATTCATAAAACTTCTAACACTTCAAGAAGTGTCTTTCTGTATTGCAAATGACATTC